>JAODAL010078011.1:0-13064 GCA_025379985.1 Phyllomedusa bahiana
TCACACCCCAGATTGATCCCTTTCTGCGGTCACACGGGGGAAATAATTACTTTACCGTAGGGTTGGGGTTAAAATCCGATTTTCCCCCAGAGTGCACCACTTTTTTCTGTGGTGCCCGGTACCCGTAATACATTATTTCCGTCTGTCCTGATTCATCCTGTTTTATCCTTCCAGAAACTGCACTCACTATTTCTGGGGGAGTCATTAAACTTTTATTTTCGTATGGCCTGAGAACCGATTTTTCCAGAGCTGCCTCACTATTCTGCTGGTGAGTCACTGTACATACATTTCTTTTTTCCCAGCGAACAAGCGCAATTATTTTTATAGTGTCAATATTGATGAACATTTTATGATCTCCTCCAATTATGCTGTATCCTCGGGGTAATTACCCTAATGCTGTTATCCAGGTCAGGCCCGGGGGCTGGAAAAAAAGGCAAGGGATCTACTGTCTAGATATAATCGGGGATCAAGTGGTGCTGGAGTATTATATAATGTACAGGGACCAAATATCATCAGGTGGGGATCAGACCATGATGGGGTGATATAAATCATGTACAGGGATCTACTGACTGGAGATTATCAGGATGGGATCAGGCGGTGCTGGGTTATTATATAACATACAGGGATCTACTGACTGGTTATTATCAGGACGGGATCAGGCGGTGCTGGGTTTTTGGAAAAATAACATACAGGGATCTAGACTTTATTATCAGGGCGGGGCAGGGGGTGTGGTTTTGATAAATTACGGGGTTACTATGGTTATAATCAGGACGGGATCAGGGGTTTGGTTATTATATATTACAGGGATCTACTGACGGTTTTTTCAGGACGGGACCCGCGGGGGCTGGGTTATTATAAAAAGAAAGGGGGTCTACTGCGGAATTTCAGGGCGGGGCCCGGGGGGCTGGGTTTTGATTAAATGAAAGGGATCTACTGACTGGAGGGAAATCAGGAGGGATCAGGGCGTGCGGGTTATGTAAACATACAGGGATTACTGACTGGTTATTTTCAGGACGGGATCAGGCGTGTGGGTTATGATATAATAACAGGGATCACTGACTGTTATTATCAGGAAGGGAACAGGGGTGCTGGTTATGATATAATATACAGGGGCTACTGACGGTTATTATCAGGGGGATCAGGCTGCTGGGTATGATTAAATACAGGGGTTACTGTGGTTATTATCAGGGGGGATCAGGCGGGCTGGGTTATGATATTAACAGGGATCTATGATGGGTTTTATCAGGGGGGATCAGGCAGTGCTGGGTTATGATATAATATACAGGGATCTACTGACTGGTTATTATCAGGACGGGATCAGGCGGTGCTGGGTTATTATATAACGTACAGGGATCTACTGACTGGTTATTATCAGGACGGGATCAGGCGGTGCTGGGTTATGATATAACATACAGGGATCTACTTATCGGAAGTGATCACGTCTCCTGGATCCCTTCCCGTGTTACTCTACGTTCGGCTCCTTCATTACTGGAGTCCAAGGTCGATGGATCATTAACCCGAGGAGCTGATGATTCATTCACAGACGTTTCTGATTCTTTAGACGAATAATAAGATATACCCCCCCTGCCCCCACCATTATTATACATAGAGTAAAATGGGGGAACCCTGAACCTCTCTCAATCTCCCACCTGCGCCTCTTACCTCCCAGGAGCACCATCAGCCGGCAGAGACGCTGCTCCATGGTGACTGCAGTGCACCCCTGCTGTGCGGCGAAATATCCAGAGAGGGTCCCTAGTGATCCCCGATCACACCCGGTAGGAAATCCTCAGAGCGGGAGGGGGCCCAGGAGCAGCATAGATCCAGGGGCCCGGCTCGGTGGTTGGGTGGGTGCAGGTGGCAGTGGTTGTCTGGGGTGGGTGCAGGTGCCTTCAGAGCAGCGCTCTCTTTCAGGTCCTGATGTCGGCGCAGATCCCTGTGGAATGTGAACAGGTGTTTTGGGGCAGTTTCACCTGAGAAGCTGAACAACCTGTTCCTGCAGCGCTCCGCCCCGGCTCCCTGCCCCCACCCCTGTCCCAGCCTCTATGGGGAGGGGCACTCGCTGCATGTAGAGTGTCAGCTCTGGGGGCGAGACCCATACAGTATTCTGCCTCTTCTCTCCAAGTCTTAGTTCTGTCTGTTCCTGGGAAAGCTGGGTGACAAGAAATATGGTCGTCATTATAGTGTGTGTCACCCAGCTCCCAGGACTCTGCAGGGAAATCTACTATGTATGTATATAGACACATAGAAGTACATGTAACGTGGCTGACGCCTGGAAGGTTGGGTGATGACCATCATGGCGGCCATAGCTTATTCTCCAGAGATCTCACCCGCTTCCCAGATCCTGAGAGGTGATGGTCCGGCTCCTGGGTGACATTGTGGGGGCTGCTCCCATGGCGCCGGGGCTCTCCCAGCTTTCCCAGGATCCTGAGCGTCATCCAGTCCTGAGAGGTGATGGCTTCTGGGTGACATTGTAGGGGCTGCCCCCATGGTGCCGGGGCTCACCCAGCTTTCCCAGGATCCTGAGAGGTGATGGCTCCGGCTCCTAGGTGACATTGTAGGGGCTGCCCCCATGGTGCCGGGGCTCACCCAGCTTTCCCAGGATCCTGAGAGGTGATGGCTCCGGCTCCTTGGTGACATTTTAGGGGCTGCCCCCTTGGTGCCGGGGCTCACCCAGCTTTCCCAGGATCCTGAGAGGTGATGGCTCCTGGGTGACATTGTGGGGGCTGCTCCCATGGCGCCGGGGCTCTCCCAGCTTTCCCAGACACTGAGGCAGTTTTGTAGGATAGAACATTAGTGGATGATGATGTCGTTCCCGGTCGGCTGAGCTGAGAGTCGTTACGGTCTGACTCCTCAGCACCGCGCGGCCGCCATCATTGGTGTCACCACAGAGTGATCGCCCTATAGCCACCGAAATCCACACACTCTTAGATAGGGCATTCATCTACTGTGACCTCTGTTTTTGTAGGAAAGCTGGGGGATCACCAATATGGCCGCCATTAAATGTGGCATCACAAAATGGCCGCCGTATAGCCACAGAAATCCACGAGCTATTAGATACCGCGCCTCATTTATCAAACCTAACAGTAAGAGTGTCCTTTTGCCCATAGCAACCAATCAGAGAGGGCCCATAGCAACCAATACGACTAGCCCATGCAACTTACCAGAGCCCATAGCAGACCAATCCTACGAGGCCATAGCAGACCCAATCCAGGGCCTAAATAGGCAGACCTACCAGAGCCCATAGCAACCATCAGAGCCCATAGCAGCCTACAGAGCCCATAGCAACAATCGCAAGTGCCAATCAGTGCCATAGGACCAATCAGAGCCCATAGTGACCAATCAGAGCCCATAGCAGCCAATCAGAGCCCATAGCAACCAATCAGATCCTATAGCGACCAATCAGATCCCATAGTAACCAATCATAGCCCATAGCAACCAATCATAGCCCATAGTAATCACATCCCATAGGAACCAATTAGATCCCATGGCAACCAATCAGAGCCCATAACTATGGGCTCTGATTTGTCACTATGGGATCTGATTGGTTGCTATGGACTTTGGTTGGTCGCTATGGGCTCTGATTGGTTGCTATGGGCTTTGATTGGTTGCTATGAGCTCTGATTGGTAACTATGGGATCTGATTGGTCGTTATGGGATCTGATTGGTTGCTATGGGCTCTGATTGGTTGCTATTGGCTCTGATTGGTTGCTATGAGTTCTGATTGGTAACTATAGGCTCTGATTGGTTGCTATGGGCTCTGATTGGTTGCAGGGGAAAGCTGGGTAACAACCAACATGGCCGCCATCTTTGTTTTTTAGGGAGATAGTGCGCACTGGGACCTCGGGACTCTGAAAAGCGGGTGAGCCTCGGGAATGATGTCCATGTGTCCTGGGGTGTTTGCCCTGTAGATTTACACGGTGCCGAGGACAGCATCTGCGATTCTTCATGTCACAGGTGTCGCCCCCATCATGCGCCCTCAGATAACGCGTTGTCCATGCTGGAGGTGTCGCCCCCATCGTGCGCCCTCAGATAACGCGTTGTCCATGCTGGAGGTGTCGCCCCCATCGTGCGCCCTCAGATAACGCGTTGTCCATGCTGGAGGTGTCGCCTCCCATCGTGCGCCCTCAGATAACGTTGTCCATGCTGGAGGTGTCGCCCCTATCGTGCGCCCTCAGATAACACGTTGTCCATGCTGGAGGTGTCGCCTCTCATCATGCGCCCTCAGATAATGCGTTGTCCATGCTGGAGGTGTCGCCCCCATCTACGCCCAGAAAGGCTTTTCCATGCTGGAGGTGTCGCCCCCATCGTGCGCCCTCAGATAACGTGTTGTCCATGCTGGAGGTGGTCGCCCCCATCGTGCGCCCTCAGATAACGGTCTCCATGCTGGAGGTGTCGCCCCCTTTGTGCACCCTCAGATAACGCGTTGTCCTGGCTGGAGGTGTCGCCCCCCATCGTGCGCCCTAGAAATGTTTCCAGCTGGAGGGGTCCCCCCTCGTGGCCCTCAGAAAATTTTGTCCATGCTGGAGGGGCCCCGCCCCCATCGTGCTCCCTCAGATAATTTTGCCATGGGAGGTGTCGCCCCCCATCGTGCGCCCTCAGATAACCGTTCCCCATTGGAGGGGGCCCCCCCCATCGTGCCCCCTAGAAAACGTTCTCCGCTGGGGGGGGTGTGCCCCCATCGGCTCCCCCCAGATAATATTGTCCATGTGGGGTTTTCCCCCCCCATGGGGCTCCCCCAGATAATTTTTGTCCATGCTGGAGGTGTAGCCCCCCATCTTTGCGCCCTCAAATAAGGCGTTGCCAGCGGGAGGGTCGCCTCCCATCGTGCGCCCTCAGATAACGCGTTGTCCATGCTGGAGGTGTCGCCCCCATCGTGCGCCCTCAGATAACGCGTTGTCCATGCTGGAGGTGTCGCCCCCATTGTGCACCCTCAGATAACGCGTTGTCCATGCTGGAGGTGTCGCCCCCATCGTGCGCCCTCAGATAATGTTGTCCATGCTGGAGGTGTCGCCCCCCCTCGTGCACCCTCAGATATTGTTGTCCATGCTGGTGGTGTCGCCCCCATCGTACGCCCTCAGATAACGCGTTGTCCATGCTGGAGGTGTCGCCCCCATCGTGCTCCCTCAGATAACGTTCCCATGGGGAGGTGTGCCCCCATGGGGCTCCCTCAGATAATATTTCCCAGGGGAGGTGTTGCCCCCTCGGCCCCTCAGATAATGTTGCCCCATGCGGGAGGTGTCCCCCCCCACGTGCCCCCCTCAGAAAACGGTTGTCCATGGGGGTGTCGCCTCCCATCGTGCCCCCCTAGAAAACGTTGTCCATGCGGAGGTGCCCCCCCTCGTGCCCCCAGATAATATTGTCCAGCTGGGGGGGGCCCCCCACGTACGCCCCCCAGATAACGCGTTGTCCTGCTGGGGGGGGTCGCCCCCCATCGTACGCCCTCAGATAAGGCGTTGTCCGCGGAGGGTTGCCTCCCACGGGCCCCTCAATAAGTTGTCCATGGGGAGGTGCCCCGCCCCATCATACACCCCAGAAACCGTTTCCATGGGGAGGGGCCTCCATCGGCGCCCTAGAAAGGGTTTTGTCCATGCTGGGGGTCCCCCCCATCGTACCCCCTTTCAGAAACTCTCCATGGGGAGGTGTCCCCCCATCGTCGCCTCAGTAACGTTTTGCCCAGCGGGAGGGGTCGCCCCCACTGCCCCCTCAAAAAAAAAGGTTGCCCCATGGCTGGAGGTGTCGCCCCCATCCTGCGCCCTCAGATAACGTTCTCCATGCTGGAGGTGTCGCCCCCATCGTGCTCCCTCAGATAACGTTCTCCATGCTGGAGGTGTCGCCCCCCATCGTGGCCTCAGATATGTTGTCCATGTGGAGGGTGCCCCCTCTTTCCCCTCAGATAACGCTTTTCCCATGCGGGAGGGCGCCCCATCGTGCTCCCTCAGATAACGTTCTCCATGCTGGAGGTGTCGCCCCCATCGTGCTCCCTCAGATAATATTGTCCATGCTGGAGGTGTTCCCCCCCTGGCCCCCCAAAATTAAGTTTGTCCAGCTGGAGGTTCGCCCCCCTCGGCGCCTCAATAATGTTGTCCATGCTGGGGGGTGTCGTCTCCCATCGGCCCCTAAATAAGGCTTGTCCATCTGGGTGTCGCCCCCATTGTACGCACTCATATAAGGGGTTGTCCATGCTGGAGGTGTCGCCTCCCATCGTGCGCCCTCAGATAACGTGTTGTCCAGGCTGGAGGTGTTGCCCCCCCATCGTGCGCCCTCAGATAATGTTGTCCATGTGGAGGTTCCCCCCCCACCCTGCCCCCTAGATAACGGGTCCATGCGGGAGGTGTCGCCCCCACCTGCGCCCCTCAGAAAAACGTTTCCATGTGGAGGGGGCCCCCTCGTGCTCCTCAATAACTTCTCCATTGGGAGGTGTCGCCCCCCTCGTGCTCCCTCAGATAATTTTGTCCATGGGGGGGGGTTTTCCCCCCCATCGGGCGCCCTCAAAACGCGTTTTTCCTGCTGGAGGGTTGCCCCCATCGTGCGCCCTCAGATAACGCGTTGTCCATGGGGAGGTGTCGCCCCCACGTGCGCCCCAGAAACGCTTTGTCCTTGCGGGAGGTGGCCCCCATCGTACGCCCCAATAAGCGTTTGTCCATGTGGGGGTCCCTCCCATCGTCGCCCTCAGATAACGTTGTCCATGCTGGAGGTGTCGCCCCCCATCGGCCCCTCAAAAATGTGTTGTCCATGCGAGGTGGTCGCCCCCCCTGCCCCCTTTAAATAATGCGTTGTCCATGCTGGAGGGTCGCCCCATGTCGCCCCAGATAAGGCTTTTTGTCCATCTGGGGGGTGTCGCCCCCCGGCCCCCCTCAATAACGCTTGCCATGGGGGAGGGTTTCCCCCATGTCCGGCCCTCAAAAACGTTCTCCATGCTGGAGGTGTCGCCCCCATCCTGCCCCTCAATACGCGTTGCCAGCTGGGGGTTCGCCCCCATCCTGGCCCCAGATAACTTTCTCAGGGAGGTGCCCCCCCCATCGTGCTCCCTCAGATAACGTTCTCCATGCTGGAGGTGTCGCCCCCATCGTGCTCCCTCAGATAAATTGCCCACTGGGGGTGTTCCCCCCCCACTGCGCCCTCAGAAACGCGTTGTCCATGCTGGTGGTGTCGCCCCCATCATACACCCTCAGATAACGCGTTGTCCATGCTGGTGGTGTCGCCTCCCATCGTGCGCCCTCAGATAATGCGTTGTCCATGCTGGAGGTGTCGCCCCCATCGTTCGCCCTCAGATAATGCGTTGTCCATGCTGGAGGTGTCGCCTCCCATCGTGCGCCCTCAGATAACGCGTTGTCCATGCTGGGGGTGTTGCTCCCAGAGCCCCAGATAACGCTTTTCCCCTTTGCGGAGGTGTCGCCTCCCATCGTGTGCCCTCAGATAACGGTTGTCCATTGGGGGTGTCGCCTCCCATCATATCCCCTCAATAATTTCTCCAGCGGGAAAGTGTCCCCCCATGGCGCCCTCAATAACGCTTTTGTCCATGCTGGAGGTGGTCGCCCCCATCGTGCGCCCTCAGATAACGTGTTGTCCATGTTGGAGGTGTTGCTCCCCATCCTGCGCCCTCAGATAATGTAGTCCAGGCTGGAGGTGTCGTCCCCATTGTGCGCCCTCAGAAAATGGGGCCTTCGGGGGGTCCCCCCCATCGGCCCCTCAGATAACGTGTTGTCCAGGCTGGAGGTGTCGTCCCCATTGTGCGCCCTCAGATAATGTAGTCCAGGCTGGAGGTGTCGTCCCCATTGTGCGCCCTCAGATAATGTTGTCCATGCTGGAGGTGGTCGCCCCCATCGTGCGCCCTCAGATAACCTTGTCCATGTGGAGGGTCCCCCCATCCTGCGCCCCAATAACGGTTTCCTGTTGGGGGTGCGCCCCCCTCCCTGCGCCTCAGATAACTTTTCCATCGGGGGGTGTCGCCCCCCGTGCGCCCTCAGATAACATTGTTTGCTTGTTTTGCTCTATTGTCCATTTATCATTAACTCCTGGTTTCTTCTTCTCAGGTTTCCAGACAGAAACTTCCTCCCTCTCTGGTCACAGGGTCGGAGCGGAGCCGCGGTCACGCCCGTCACCTGGAGACACTGAGATCGCGTCTCCCCCTCCCAGGCGGCCATCTTCCTGCAGCCTTGGGCCTTGTTCACACAGAGGCAGATTTTGGGGCTTTCACGTCACGTTACACGGGAGCTGCACACAAGAGACAATCCGCAGAGACATCTGCTGCACAAGAGACAATCCACAGAGACACGCTGCACAAAGACAATCCGCGGACATCTGCTGCCAAGAGACAATCCGCAGCGACATCTGCTGCAAAAGAGATAATCCGCAGAGACATCTGCTGCACAAGAGACAATCCTCAGCGACATCTCCTGCAAAAGAGACAATCCGCAGCGACATCTCCTGCACAAGAGACAATCCGCAGAGACATCTGCTGCACAAGAGACAATCCCAACAATTTCTGCAAAAGACAATCCCAACATTTTCTGCACAAAAACAATCCGCAGAGACATCTCCTGCACAAGAGACAATCCCCTGAGACATCTGCTGCACAAGAGACAATCCGCAGAGACATCTGCTGCACAAGAGACAATCCGCAGACATCTGCTGCACAGAACAATCCCAGAGACTCTGCTGCAAGGGGAAATCCGCGACATCGCTGCACAAAAACAATCCCCAGTGACATCTGCTGCACAAGGAAAAATCCGCAGACATCGTGCACAAGAGACAAACCGCAGAACATCTGTGCCCAAAAACAACCACAGAGAACCTCTGCGAAAAAAGAGCAAACCGCAAGACTCTGCTGCACAAAGACAAACCCCAGAGAATCTGCTGCACAGAGACAAACCGCAGAGACATCTCCGCAAAGAGACAATCCGCGAGACATCTGCTGCACAAGAGACAAACCCCGGGGACATCTGCGCACAAGACAATCCCAGAGACATCTCCTGCACAAAGCAAACCGCAGAGACATCTGCTGCACAAGAGACAAAACCGCGGGGACATCTGCGCACAAGAACAATCCCCCGCGCTCTCCGCAAAGGACAATCCGCAGAGAATCTGCGCACAAGAGACAATCCGCGAGAAAAATCGCTCATAAGAGACAATCCGCGGGACATCTGCGAAAAAGAGACAATCCCAGACTCTGCGCAGAAGGACAACCGCAAAAGAACGCTCACAAAGGGCAATCCGCGGAGACATCTGCTGCACAAGAGACAATCTGCAGAGACATCTGCAGCACAGGAGACAATCCGCAGAGACATCTGCAGCACAAGAGACAATCCGCAGAGACATCTGCTGCACAAAAGACAACCGCAGAGAATCGCTGCAAAGAACAACCGCAGACATTGCTGAAAAAGGACAAACCACAAGACATTTCTGCACAAGAGAAATCCGCAAGAAAACGCTGCACAAGAGACAATCCCGGAGCATCGCTCACAAAACAATCCCAAAAGGGCATCTTCTGCACAAGAGACAATCCGCAGCGACATCTGCTGCACAAGAGACAATCCACAGAGACATCTGCTGCACAAGAGACAATCCGCAGAGACATCTGCTGCACAAGAGACAATCCGCAGAGACATCTGCTGCACAAGAGACAATCCACAGAGACATCTGCTGCACAAGAGACAATCCGCAGAGACATCTGCTGCACAAGAGACAATCCGCAGCGACATCTGCTGCACAAGAGACAATCCGCAGCGACATCGGCTGCACACAAGAGACAATCCCCAGAGCATCTGCACACAAGAGACAAACCCAAGACATCTGCGCACAAGAGACAAACCGCAAGAATTGCGCAAAGAACAATCCGCAGACATCTGCTGCACAAAAAGACAATCCCAGGACTCTCGCACAAGAACAATCCGCAGGACATCTGCTGCACAAGAAAAAATCGCAAGACCCTGCTGCACAAAAACAAACCACGAGAATCGGTGCACAAGGACAATCCGCGGGGAAAAATCTGCTGCACAAAAACAAACCACAGAGACATCTCCTGCACAAGGACAAACCCCAGAGACATTCTCACAAGAGACAATCCACGAGACATCTGCTCATAAGAGACAACCCCGGGAATCTGTGCCAAGAGACAATCCGCGGAGACATCTGCTGCACAAGAGACAATCCCCGACATCGCTTTCACAAGAGACAAACCCAGAGACTTTGCTGCTAAGAGACAATCCGCGGAGAATCTGCTGCACAAGAACAATCCGCAGAGACACGCGCATAAAAGACAATCCGGAGACACTGCCACAAGAGACAATCCGCAGAGACATCTGCTGCACAAGAGACAATCCACAACATCTGCTGCACAAGAGACAACCGCAGCGACATCGTGCCAAGAGACAATCCCCGGAGACATTGCTGCACAGAGACAACCGCACGACATCTGCCAAAGAGACAATCCGCAGCAACATCTGCTGAAAGAGCAATCCGCGAGGAACCTCTGCAGCACAAGAGACAATCCGCAGAGACATCTGCTGCACAAGAACAATCCGCAAGACATCGCTGCACAAGAACAATCCGGACATCTTCTGCACAAAAGACCAAAACAGCACGACATTGCCACAAGGACAATCCACAAGACATCTCTGCACAAAGGGACAATCCCCGGAGCATCTGCTGCACAAGAACAATCCCCAAGACATCGCTGACAAAGACAACCCCAGAGAATTGCTCCAAGAGACAAACCCCGAGATATCTGCTGCCAAGAGATAATCCGCAGAGACTCTGCTGCAAAGAGAAATCCGCAGAGACTCTCTGCACAAGAGACAACCACAAGACATCTGCGCCAAGAATAACCCCCTGGACATCGGGGTGCACAAAAAAATCCGCGGAGCATTGCTGCCAAGAAACAATCCACAGGCACTCCTCACAAGAGCAACCCAAGACAAAAGCTGCTAAGAGACAAACCGGGGGGACACGGCGCACAAGAACAATCCACAGAGACAATCCGGGACAAGACAATCCCCAGAGAATTGCTGATTGAACAAAACCGCGGAGACATCTCTGCCAAAAACAATCCCGGAGACTCGTGCACAAGAGACAATCCGCAGAGACATCTGCTGCACAAGAGACAATCCGCAGAGACATCTGCTGCACAAGAGACAATCCGCGGAGACATCTGCTGCACAAAGACAACCGCGCGAATTGCTGCCAAGAGACAATCCGCAGCGACATCTGCGCACAAGAGACAAACCGCGGGACATCTGCTCAAAAGACAATCCGCGGGACATTTGCAAAAACAATCCGCAGCGCTCTGCTGCACAAGGCCCGCAGCGACATCTGCTCACAAGAGACAATCCGCAAACGACATCTGCTGCACAAGAACAATCCGCAGACCTCTTCTGCACAAGAGCAAACCGCAAAAAAAAAAAAAAAAAAAAAAAAAAAGGTTTTTGCTGCACAAGAGACAATCCGCAGAGACATTGCGCAAAGAGACAATCCGCGGAGACTCTGGCCCCAAGAACAATCCGCAGCGACATCTGCTGCACAAGGAACAACCCAGCAACATTGCTGCACAAGGACAATCCCCAGAGACCCTGCCGCACAAAGAAATCCGCAGAGACATCTGCGCCAAGAACAATCCAGAGACATTGTGCACAAGGACAACCCAAAATCTTTGCACAAGAGACAACAGCAGCGACATCTGCTGCACCAAAAAACAACCACAAGACATCTCTGCACAAGAGACACCCCCGGAGACATTGCTGCACAAAGACAACCGCGGAGACACTGTGCAAAGAAAACCCACAGAGACATCTGCTGCACAAGAGACAATCCGCAGCGACATCTGCTGCACAAGAGACAATCCGCAGAGACATCTGCTGCACAAGACACAATCCGCAGAGACATCTGCTGCACAAGAGACAATCCACAGAGACATCTGCCCAGAATAATCCCCGGGGACATCTCTGCACAAAGACAATCCGCGGAGACTTTTGCTGCACAAGAGACAAACCGCGAGCATCGCGCACAAGAGATAATCCCAGACATCTGCTGACAAGAGACAATCCGTGGAGACATCGGCTGCAAAGAGAAATCCCAAGAAATCTGCTGCCCCGAACAATCCGCGGGGACATCGGGTGCACAAGAGACAATCCGCGCGACATCTGCACAAGGAGACAATCCGCAGAGACATCTCCTGCACAAGAGACAATCCGCAGCGACATCTGCAGCACAGGAGACAATCCGCAGAGACATCTGCAGCACAGAAGACAATCCGCAGAGACACGCTTTACAAGAGAAATCCCCCCCGGAGACTTCTTCAAAGAACAAACCCGGGGGACATCTGCGCACAAGAACAATCCGCAGCGACATCTCTGCCAAGAGACAATCCGCAGCGACATCTGCTGCACAAGAGACAATCTGCAGGACTCTGCAGCACGGAACAATCCCAGAGACCGCAGCACAAAGACAAACCCAGAAATCTGGCAAAGAGACAAACCGCAGAGACATCTGCTGCAAAGAACAATCCGCAGAATCGCTGCCAAAGCAAACCACAAGAATCTGCGCAAAGAGACAATCCGCAGCGACATCTCCTTTCACAAAAGACAATCCGCAAGCTCGTGCACAAGACACAATCCGCAGAACTCTGCTGCCAAGAGACAATCCACGAGACCTGGCAAAGACACAACCACAAGGGCAGCGCAAAAAGAGCATCCACAGAGACTTTGCCGCACAAAGGGCAAACCGCAGCGACATCGCGCACAAAAGACAATCCGCGCGACACTGCTGCACAAGAGACAATCCACAAGACATCTCCCCCAAGAGACAATCCCCGGGGGAACACTGCTCACAAGAACAATCCGCAGAGACTCTGCTGCAAAGAGACAATCCGCGGAGACAACCCGTGCACAAGGACAATCCGCGGGGACATCTCTGCACAAGAACATCCCCGAACACTGCTGCCAAGAGACAATCCGCAGCAACATCTGCGCACAAGAGACAATCCGCGAGACCGCGCACAAAGACAATCCGCGGAGACATCTCTGCACAAGAACAATCCGCAGAGCATCTGCTGCACAAGAGACAATCCG
>JAODAL010078012.1:0-13063 GCA_025379985.1 Phyllomedusa bahiana
TTTAAAGGGCCATCAAATAAACAACAGTACTGCGGGGCCACCCTCCGGGATCCCCGGTACAAAAAAAAACTCAGCACTTTCCTTCCACCCACCCCAATTAGAGAGTAAAATGCAGGAAATGGAGACCTTGCTGATTGATCAACTGGAGACATCTCTTGCGTCTGCTTCACATTTCCCAAATGTCACGGTGGAACAACATCAGCGACGTGACAGCAGTAGAGTGCCAAGTAGCCGTAGCGGCAGCAGCACAGCGGGCAAGGTGGCAGAAGCCTAATGGGTGACCTCCGGCAATCTTTATTTACCACCTCACTAACGCATGCAATGCAGGGAACACATCCAACACACAGAGACCAGCTTAAGATCATGGTGCACGACTATCTGCGTCTCAACACCGATGTTTTTTGTATGTGTTCCGGACCCAAATAGACTCGGGGTATCCAAAATGGACGAATGGCCCGAGCTCGCTCGCCACGCCATAGAGGTTTGTCCTGCCCAGCGGCCAGCATCATATCTGAGCGGACCTTCAGCACAGCTGGAGGAGCCCCATTACAGACAAACGCATCCGGCTTTCCACAATAATGTTGATCTTTTGACTTTCATCAAGATGAATCAGGCATGGATCTCTGATGATGTTGTGGCCCCAATTGCCAGGTCACCGATTAGTTGCCGTCTACTTCACATTTCTCTTCAAACAGAAATGGTCCTTTTAAAATTTTTTTTTAAAATGATCATTTCTTACTGAAATTTTTTATTCTCTTTTCCCAACAGTTCATTTTGCTGGTTTGGCTGTGAGGAGACTTTAAAAAACAGCAAGGGGGTTTCATGAAAACCCACCGAATTCCTTATCTCACTTTATCTTTAGAAGTTTTCGCCATTGTCAATTTTTTTAAAGGTTTATGTTGCTGTGAGATACAGTTTAAAATTATGGACCCTTTGGAACAAAAATGTGGCCCCCCTAAGTGGCATTTCTCCCTCAAAAATTTTTAAATTAGGGGCTGAGAAGTCATTTTTAAAATTTTTTTGGGAAATCATGCTGCTTTAAAAATGCGAAATTATTTACGGCCCCATTAAAAAAAAAAAATGTTTTTTCCCAAACAGACATTTTTTCCCTTCACAATTGTCAAGAGTGGCCAAGGGTGTTTGGTTGCTGTCAAAAAACAGGAATGGGTAGGCACGGGGAATGGACCATATTCCCAAAATGACTTTTTTTTGCAAAGATCTTTAAAAATAGCTTTTAAAATCCCTGTAATTTAGCAAAAACCCATTTTAATAAAATTTAAAAAAAGGGAGAAACAAAGAATGGGGGGTTTCCCATCCTTTTTTTTAAAAATGTTTTTCTAAAATTTAAACTACAAAAAAACCCTTCCCATGAGTGTTGAGGATTTTTTATCAAAAAAATTTGGAAACCCGGAAAGGGTTTTTAAATTGGTAAACAAAATTTCCAGATCCCCCGAAAAATTAAGGTTTAAAAATCTGTGCTCTTATTAAGATTGCGCCCTTTTTTGGGCCTTCCTGAAATTTTTTGGGGGGCCAAAAAATCAGTTTACAGTTTAAAAAAGGGTGAGATGTGTGGGCGCGTATGCGGGGTTTGTGTAGGTTCGATTTCGGGAAAAACCCCAAATGCCCCTCGTTTTACATAGAACAGCCTTTTCCCCGTTTCAGCCTCAGTGCTCTCACGTCTCATAGGGGTTTGGGAAACCTGCGCCCCTGCCTGGGGCCCCAAACAGTTTAAGCAAAATTTTGTCTATTTCTGCACAGAAAAACCTCAAATTTTTGCTTTGATCCTTCCAATTTAGTTAGTTTTAGAGATTTGAACATTTTAGAAAGTTAGCTAGGGGAATTTTTAAAGCAGCACAAATTTTACCCTGAAAAATTCCGGCCGGTGGGAGCGGGGGGGGGGGGGGCCCCGCGGGCGAACCCCAGACAACCCCTATCTATAAAGAACACTGGATAAAAATTCCCAAAACTTTGTTAAAAATTGTATGGAAAAAATCTTTTTATTAACATTTGCTATTTAAAAAAAATTTCCCCGGATAATGGCAAAACCCGAAATTATATTGGTTTTCACACATTTCTGCCCGGTCTCTTTGTTAGCGCAAAAATCCACTTTTATTATCCCGTATACAAATTTTAAAAGGTTTCCCAATTTTTTCCCATTTCCCCTGGATGGGGGTTTTTATATCCCCCCTTGCAGTTAAATTACAATCCCGCAATCTTGTAGCCGACAGGGTTTTTGTTGCCAAAAAAACCGGGGTATTTGTAAAGAAAAAATCACAGTTACGGGGGTTTTTTTTACTTTTTTGCACCCAATTTTTCATTGAAAGCAAAATCTAAGTAAATCTTAAAATAGCAATTTTATATTTTACCAAAAGGTGAAAATTTAAAGGTGCAAAAAAAAACCATTTATTATTTCAAAACATAAAAAGTTTTTCGTGTTTTTTGGGCTTTTTCACACCCCGCTTTTTCATTAACGCAAACATCCGGGAAATTTAAAAGGGGAAAATTTTATATTCCCGCAAGGGGAAAATTTAAAAGGGGCAAAAAATAAACCCTTTATTATACCCAAAAAATAAACAGTTATGTTTTTTTTGACTTTTGCCCCACCCCCGCATTTTTCATTTTACGCAGCATCTAAGTAAATCTTAAAATAGCAATTTATATTCAACCCCCAAGTTTAAAATTTAAAGGTTTCCCCAATTAAAAAAAAATTTTGTTTTTTTTTTTTTTTTAATTTAAAAAAAAACCAAAAAGATACGGTTTTTTTTTGGGCTTTTGCCCCCTCCTTTATTTGTTGATAAGACACCCCCCGCGTTAAATTTGAATCCACAATTTTGTTTTGATTTTGAGGGATTTGAAATTTGCTGTTTATTTCCGTCTTTTTAAAAAGGAAATTTTCCAAAACTATTCCATACCTTCTCAAATTTTTTTAAATTTTTTAAAAAAAGGAGCGAAATGCAGGTGGGAAAACAGCAAAAAGGGGGGTAGCACATGGGGAGAGGTACAAGAAGGTGCACCTTTTCCCCTTGGCCCTTTGGGGACCCTCACGCAAAGCCAGCGGATTGTCAGTTGCAAGGGCCGTCAGGCCTGTCATCGCGGGTTTAGGGCCCTGTTTAATCAATAACAACCCTTTCCCTCCCAAAATTTGTCCCTTCAGTGGGTTTAAGGGAACCGCATCACAGTTTACCCCCCGTTCTCGCAGTCAAAGGCCCAAATGTCCCTCATTTAGAAAAATCAAACATCCTCCCCAAAAAGAAGCAGCCCAAATGTCAACTTCATTACCCCCCACTGTGGGTAATCCATTGTCTGAATACTTCTTTGATGACAAAATTCGGGTTGGGGGCCCGAAGGCATGTTAAAAAAATCAAGGGGGATGATTTTTGTTTTTTCTGACCCCCCGTTACTGATGCCATCCCGAGGGGTAAGGAAGCCGATTTAAAACCCCGGCCCAAAAAACCCCCCCCGGGGGTCGGCAACGCCTTGCAGTGCCCCCGCCCTTTTAAACCCCCCAGCTTTTGGATGCAGGGAAAATCAGGACGACCAAGTCACCTGTGTTGATGATGATGATGATGACGACATTGCGGATCCATCCTGGTCTTTTCCGCAGAATTTGCTTGCGAGCGCTTCATCAGTGGACGAGGAGGAAGACGATGGGGTAGTGTCAATACGGTTCCCACCACAAAAGGGAGAGGGCGGTCGCAGAAGTCCGCTGATATGATTCCCGCCAGCCCACGGTCAGCGCAAACCCGCTCCTCGCTTATCGCCGTCAAAAAGGTCCAGGACCTCTCAAGCCTGGGCCTTCTTTGAGCAAGCCTCTGATTCACCCAGCGATGTCATATGCCGCCTTTGCCGTAAACGCATAAGTAGAGGCAAGAACCTTAAGTGGTTAACCACCACCAACATGTCTAGTCACATGCAGCGAATGCATGAGTTGAAACGGAGGAACACTTGGTCAAAAAAGGCCAGACCAACGCCGGGCCTCCAACCACTGTCACACCCTCTGTCTCCGCCTCCTCCTCCTCCGCCACCACCAAGCGTTCCTCAGCTGCCCATGTCTACTCAGAGTCATGATCAGGGATCAGCCTACCGCTTCAGCTTCCACCGTCGCCCGAGTACCACCAGCACCACCAGGACCCATCTACCCCTTCTCTTCCCCCAGTTTGACGCCCTGCACGCCGAAAACAGGGCCAGTCTAGAAGCCGCCTTCTGTTTTCCCGGGTTTTGGGAGAGAAGAAACATTTTAACCCAAACCATCCCAAACCCAAAACCTGAATGTCGGCCCATTGCCAGGTTTTTGGTTGGAAATGTTGCCTTTCTGTTGGTGGACACAATGGGTTCCGCCACTCATGGCCCCACCTGCCCCCAATACAGATGCCGGCAGGCTTTTTTGCCAGAAAACCGCCCCTCCCCTGGCCCCCAGTGTCATCAAAATTTAAAGGGTTGTCTGATCTGTGTCCGGGAAAAAGTCCCCCCACCACGACACTGGACTTAGTTTAAAGGGCACGGCCGGGCCCGTTAAAATCTCTGTGAACTCAGGGGTGATTTTGGGTGGTTTCTCGGGGGGGTGAGGTGGCTTAGGCTCGGGACGCTTTTTCAAAACCGCAGGGTTGGGTGCAGGGCTTTTCCCCAAGCCCTTGGTGGATCAGGGCCAAGACCCAGGCCGTTTTGAAATTAATTGCCTTGGAGCCCATCCACACACAGGTCAGGAGCTGTGGAGGCTCTAAGCAAGGAACCAGCGCGGCGGGTGACAAGAACCTTGTCCAGGAAAAGGGGGTGTGCGATATGGGGAAAAATCTGCTGGCCCCCCTTTAAGATCGGTAGGGGGGAGCACACCCCTTTGCTGGCCATGTCATGAACCTTGTGCCCAGAAATTTTAAAAGCTACCCGGGTCTGGACTGCCTGCTGAAGAAGGCTTTGGGTTGAGTTCGCACTTCCCCCGTTCGCACCCTGCTTCGTCCCGCCGGGCTGCGTTGCGTGTCACCGGCCCCCCCCGTCAACCGTCTCATTTTTGAGTGGCAACACCTGGAAATTTCCCCACCCTCCATGCTCCAGCCGATTGTGGCAGCAACGCAATGCAATTAGCAGTAGAAGTGCCCAAAAGGCCCTGACAAGCAGCGGTACAGACCTGGGGGTTTTAAACCCACCGAGAGGGGGAGGCGGTAAAAGAGCTCTGCACCATCCTTGCCAGTTTTGAAGAAAACCAAAATGGCCAGAGCGGACAATGCCCTGTCAGCATGGCATTGTGGTGATCTTAGTTCTGGAACGATATTGGACACTCTGAAAAAAGGGGTTCCCCCCAGCGGGGGAGGGGGAGGAAAACGGACACAATGGGAACGGCCCTTTCTCTCCGTAAATCCACGGGCCCACAGTTTCAAAATTTCATCGGTTTTTCATTTACGTGGTTGGGGGTCCAAGCAAGTGAAAAGGGGGCGCATCACTTCTTTGGCATCATCTCAGGCAAGTCGGGGCTGTTTGAAGCTGTCCCGGAGGCGGGGGAAGGAGGAGGAGGGGGGGTTTTTCCTTGACCCCGATTTCCCGACGTCCCCCCTTGGAAAAGGTTGGGCGCGAATTTGAGGGGAGGAGGAAGAGAGGAAGATCAGTTTGCTAGTGCCCCTCCCCCAGGGGTTTGGGGAAATCAAGGCCCATCTCTCACATGAGGCTTGGATGTCCTTTTTCCTAAAACATGATCCTCGCTTTAAAGGCCCATCTATGAACAACAATTTGGGGGGCCACCCTTTGGGATCCCGGTAAAAAAACAAAACCGCATTTCCTTCCACCCCCCCAAATAGAGAGTAAAATGCAGGAAATGGAGCCTTGTGATTGTTCAACTGGAGACATTGTGCATCTGCTTCACTTTCCCCCAAATGTCACGGTGGAACAACTCACGCGTGCAGCAGGGGGTGCCAAGTGGCTTAGGGGCAGGAAAGGCAAGGGGCAGAAGCAATGGGGACCTCTGGCAATCTTTTTTTTAAACCCCTCACAACGCATGCAATGCAGGGCACAACCCAAACCACAGGACCTTAAAGGGTCATGGTGCAACTTCTGGTCTCAACACCGTGTTTTTGCATGTGTTCCGGCCCAATAGACTTCTGGTAAATATGGACGAATGGCCCGGCGGCTCATTTACGCCATAGAGGTGTTGTCCTGCCCACGCCAACGTAATCTGAGGGGCCTTCGCACAGTGGAGGAGTATTTCAGACAAAGCATCCGACTTTTTCCCCAATAATGTGGATCGTTTGACTTTCATCAAGATGAATAGGCTGGATTTCTGATGATTTTGTGGCCCCCTTGCCGAGGTCACCGATTAGTTGCCGGGTTATTTACATTCCTTTTCAAACAGAAATGGTCCCTTGAAAACTTTTTTAAAATGATATTTCTTCTGAATTTTTTTCTCTTTTCCCAACATTATTTGCTGGGTTTTGCTGTGAGGGACGTAAAAGACAGCAAGGTTTTCTGAAACACCGATTCATTTACTCATTTATCTTAAGAAGTTTCGCATTGTCAATAGTTTTTTAGGGCCCTGTTGCTGTGACATAAGCAATAATCATGGTCCTTTTTGGAAAAGAAATGTGGCTTTAAATGGCATTTCTCCCTCAAATTTTTAACTTTGGGGTGAGAAGTCATTTTTATAATTTTTTGGGGATGGCTTTGAAATGCAGCAATAAATAAGGTCCTATTTTAAAAAAATGTTTTTTCTAACAACATTTGTTCTTCCAATTGTCAAAAGTGGGTCCCTGGGGCATGCTTGAATTTTTGGGGGCATTTTGCGTGCATGCAGTATTAAGGTCCTATTCTAAAAAAAATTTGTTTTTTAACAGACATTTGTTCTTTTACAATTGTCGAGTGGCTCAAGGGGATGGTGTGTCAGAAAAGGGAATAGGTAGGGAACTGTTAAAGGACACCTATTGCAAAATGATTTTTATTTGCAAAATCTTTTACATAGCTTTTCAATCCCCGTATTGAGACAACCCCCCTTTTTACAAGAAAAAAAGAAAAAAAAAAGACAGGTGGGATTCCTCCTATTTTAAAAATGTGTTTTCTAGAAAAAAAAGTACTAAAAAAAATTGCATGTACAAAATACGGTTAAAAAAAATTCCCCTTTAAATTTTACAAGGGAGGTACAGGAAAAATTGGGGCCAAAGTAGGTTTTTCAGGGACATGGAGTTGGAGACGGGCAGGAACAAAAACAAGACCCATTTCCTCCCGAAAGTGAGGAAAAAGAGAAAAAAATGCCAAATAAAGGACACCGGGTAAACAACAGGAGCGTTAACCCAGGATTTTCCAATGAAGCCAATTGGTCCCCAACTCATACGGAGGGACAACGTTTTCCCAGGTATTGATTTTTACTGAGGAAGGCTGGATTTTTACACTTCCGCTTCCGCACTCTGTTCAGCACGACAGTTTTTCGTTGCTGCGTCTTGGGATTTTAACCTGGTGTTAATGATGACAGACGCCAGCCCGGGGTCTCACCCCACCACTTAAATCCGGGGCCCGGGCATGCGTGGCCCAGGACAGGTATAGCAATGTCCATGAAATAAAATGGTTGGTGAAAGACCCTTTTTTCGGCACTTTTTAAATGTGGGGGTCTGCAGGTTTGGGGGTATGCTGCGTTCAGGAAGGGTATTCAATGTCCGTTTAAGTAACATGATGGGTTTAAATCATAGCCCTTCTGGGACTTTTTAATTTTGGGTTGCAGGTTTAAAAAGGGTCAAGCTGTGGGGCAAAAACAGGATAGGAAAGCTTTTGAGTTTTTTTTTCTGTGGCTTTTAACTAAGTGTGTTGCCTAAGGTAGCCACGTATCCTTTGGCTGTTTTGGGGTGTTAATTTCCAGCTTCTCCCTCCCGTTTGGGGGAAAGAATGAAGGTGTTTTTCCTTCCATAGCTTTTAAAGGTCATCGGGGATAATCTATTATCGAATAGGATTTCTTATTGATAATTGCCCATATCGATATGACCCATGACCCAAGTCAAACGTAATGTCATCACTTTATGACATGTACTTACTCAGCTGATTTGATACGATTTCAGCGATACCCAATTTGTATTTTTATTTGTTTTTTACTGCTTTTATGCAATAAAAACACTTTTATTCAACCAGGAAAATACGTTTTTGCATCGCCATTGTCTGAGAGCCATAACTTTTTAATTTTTCTGTTTCCAGAGCTGTGTAGGGGCTTGTTTTTATTAGTTGAGTTGAAGTTTTTATTAGTATCATTTTTGGGCGGACAAGGCATTTTGATCGCTTTTAAATCGATTTCTTGGAAGGCAGGGTGAAGAAAATACTCTATAATCCTATTAGTGTTTTTTATCTTTATTTTTAACAGCGCTCACCGTGCAGTATCCATGATAAATTAGCTTTACTCTTTGGGTCGATACGATTACGGCAATGTCCTTTTTACATACTTTTTTTATGTTGAAGCACTTTAAAAAAAAAAAAAAAATAAAAGTTTTTAATGTGTAAAACAATATTTATGCATCGCTGTTTTCTGAGAGCCATACATTTTTTTTTTCCGTATACAGAAGGACTTTTTTTTGCAGGATGAATTGACGTTTTAATTGTTACAACTAAGAGTTTTTGATCGCTTTTTATTCCATTTTATGTGCTGCGGTATGAGCAAAAATCTTAATTCTGTGACTTTTTTTTGTTTTGTTTTTTTACTGCGTTCACCTTACGGGTTAATTAACATGACAGATTTACAGGGAAGGTCGTTACGCATGCAGCGATACCAAATATGGGTACTTTATTTATTTTTGATCTTTTTTGGGGCGATTGGTGTTTCTAAAGGGGAAAAGGGCGGTGTACGTGTTTTTATTTGTTTTTAGTGTTTGTGTTTGACTTTTTTTCACTTTTTTAAACTTTTTTTTTTTACTTTTTGACACTTTCTTTGCTTTTCCCCATAGGGGATTTCTAACAGCAATAATCAGATTGCTGTTAGAAGGCAGGCCAGTACACTGTATTACTACTGTGTACTGGTCGCTATGACAACTGTCAGTCGTCATGCCCACAATGCATTGTGGGCATGATGATGTCACAGATGACCCCGGGAATTGACTTTCACTTCCCGCGGCCATCAAGTAGGAGATCGCTGCCGAACTGCAGTTCGGCAGCTGCCGGGAAGCAGGCAGGAGGAGCTCACTCCAGCCGCGGGTGATACGGCATGCGGCCAGCGCTAATTTACTGCTGGTCCCATGTCGTGATCGTGTGCGGCTCGCCAGCAAGCCCGCACGATCGCCAAGACGTATGCATACGTCCAATGTCATTAAGGGGTTAATACCAGTCCTTGCTGAGGATATATCTTGAAATAGGAACAAATCTTACTGCCTCCACAAAAGTAGTGAACATAGACAGAGTGGAGAAGCTGAATGATGGATCCTTTTGCAACTCCGATACCCAAGTCAAGTCTCCAGCCAGAACCAGTCATGTTTTTGCTAGACCGGCACCATGCCATAGAACAGTACCATTCATCATCTGTGAGTACAATTCATTCCATAGAAGCTGCTACCAGTCAAGTGGTGAAGATTTCCTTTTTTAAAGTAATTTAAGACTGTGACATTCCCAAGTAATTTCAAGACAAGGGGAGTGAACTGTTTGTTTTCTCATGTTTTCCCCTTACCTGCTTTCCACTGCTTGTCAGTATTGTCCACCATTGTAACCCAGAGACTGTGAAGAATCAACAAGTGGAACACAATTGTGAAGTGGAACAAAATTTATTGGATAGTTTAAACTTTTGTAAAAAATAAAAATCTGAAAAGTGGGGTGTACAATAATATTCGGCCCCTTTACTTTCAGTGCAGCAAACTCACTCCAGAAGTTCAGTGAGGATCTCTGAATGATCCAATGTTGTCTTAAATGACTGATGATGATTAATATAATCCACCTGTGTGTAATCAAGTCTCCGTATAAATGCACCTGCTGTGTGATAGTCTCAGGGTTCTGTTTTAAAGTGCAGAGAGCATCATGAAGACCAAGGAACACACCAGGCAGGTCCGTGATACTGTTGTGGAGAAGTTTAAAGCCGTATTTGGATACAAAAAGATTTCCCAAACTTTAAACATCCCAAAGAGCACTGTGCAAGCGATCATATTGAAATAGAAGGAGTATCAGACCACTGCAAATCTACCAAGAGCCGGCCGTCTCTCTAAACTTTCATCTCAAACAAGGAGAAGACTGATCAGAGATGCAGCCAAGAGGCCCATGATCACTCTGGATGAACTGCAGAGATCTACAGCTGAGGTGGGAGAGTCTGTCCATAGGACAACAATCAGTCGAACACTGCACAAATCTAGCCTTTATGGAAGAGTGTCAAGAAGAAAGTCATTTCTCAAAGATATCCATAAAAAGTCTTGTTTAAAGTTGTCAACAAGCCACCTGGGAGACACCCCAAACATATGGAAGAAGGTGCTCTGGTCAAATGAAACCAAAATCGGACTTTTTGGCCACAATGCAAAACAATATGTTTGGCGTAAAAGCAACATAGCTCAGCACCCTAAACACACCATTCCCATTGTCAAACATGGTGGTGGCAGCATCATGGTTTGGGATTTTCTTCAGCAGGGACACAGAAGATGGTTAAAATTGATGGGAAAATGGATGGAGACAAATATAGGACCATTCTGGAAGAATACCTGCTGGAGTCTGTAAACGACCTGAGACTGGGACGGAGATTTATCTTCCAACAAGACAATGATCCCAAACATAAAGCAAAATCTACAATGGAATGCTTCACAAATAAACGTATCCAGAATGGCCAAGTCAAAGTCCAGACCTGAATTCAATCGAGAATCTGTGGAAAGAGCTGAAAACTGCTGTTCACAACGCTCTCCATCCAACCTCACTGAGCTTGAGCTGTTTTCCAAGGAAGAATTTCAGTTTCTTGATGTGCAAAACTGATAGAGACATACCCCAAGCGACTTGCAGCTGTAATCCCAGCAAAAGGTGGCACTACAAAGTATTTACTTAAGGGGGCCAAATAATTTTGCATGCCCCGCTTTTCAGTTTTTGATTTTTTACAAAACTTTAAAATATCCAATAAATTTCGTTCCACTTTACAATTGTTCCTACTTGTTGATTCTTCACAAAAAAAATTAAAATTTTATATTTTTATGTTTGAAGCCTGAAATGTGGCAAAAGGTTGAAAAGTTCAAGGGGACGCAATACTTTTGCAAGGCACTGTAGAATCCTGTGGTGGGACACTGCACACACATAATCAGATACACTACAGGAAAATGTTCCCCTAATTCGTGCCCCTTCTTACGTGAAAGTTACACTGTCACGCGGGGATGTTTCTGCAGGCTTGCCCTGTTCTGCGGCAGAGTGGTGCCATTTTCGTTTTTGGGCCTTCGGGGAAAACCCCCCGGCCCAATAAGTGTTGCAGATTAGGTGCTTGCAGAACGAAAGGAACATTTCTTTAATTCTGTTGTCCCTATGTAGCACAGGTTGGTGTTCCCTGGAAATCCTTCGTAGGATCTCCAGCTGTGGTTTGTAGGTAACAACTAGGGACACTCGGGCTTCATTCTGGGTCTATGTCCCTGTTGGTCGTTGCCGCTTTGCTTATTTGGTTGTCCATTACTTTATGTTTGTAGCCCAGTCCAAGGAATTCCATCCTCAGATCCAGAAAGTGCTCGTCCAGGTCTGAACCTTAAAAAAGCTGTTCTCTGGGAGAGAAAAATGTTTACAGTGTATTCTGTAATCCATTCAGAAAAGGTTATCTCTTGGTACTTTTACATTGATGATATTATTTTCATCTTGCAGGGCCCTCATGAAGAATGACATCAATTCATTAATATTCTGAACCAAAATGAATGGAAGATTCATCTTACCCATAGATTTAGGTCTAGGATTGACTTTCTGAATGTATGTACTATGATGCAATATGATGGTACATTTCAAACAAATGTCTTTGGGAAAGAAAAATTGGTTAATTTATTGTTGCATGCAAAATAATCACATCCTCACAATTTAATTAGAAAAATACATACTAGAAAATTCTTGAGGATGTATAGGATTTGCTCGACAAAAGAAAACTTTGTAAAAAAGTAAAACATTTGCAAAAGAGATTTAGTGATTGTGGTTATTGATGAGTGATTGTGTCAACTATCGCTATAGGATCGATAGTCGATAACAGATTATCACCGATGACCATTTAAAATTATGGGGAGGAACAACAGCTTCATTCTTCACCCAAACAGGGTGGAGAAGCTGGAATAACATCCACAACTGGGAAAATGTAGTGCCATCTTAGGCAAGACAATTTGGCAACAAGATAAAAAAAAAACTGACAGACTATTCACTATCCCCCTAAACAAAAATCATGGGGACCTAAAGACAAGTAAAACCTAAGGTATGTAGAAATTGGAAAAGCATTACTACTAAGGGAAAATATGAAAAACCTGGGCCCTTAGTTTACAGTATTTGATCAAATTTCAGTATTTCCAAAATTCCTATATACCTTGAGGTTTTTTCTATCTTTATGTGCCACTGATTTTTTTTATTAAATGTATGCTATTGCCTTTTCAGTGTGCACCTATGCTTGGTTTTTTTAAGTATATTTTTTTAAAGTGCACAGCCTTATTACGTTTTGTAGTCTATTTGAGAAATGGCAATCTCATTGGCTTGCTTCACTCAGCTCCTCTTTTTTAAACCCGTGCAGGGTAATCCAATTGCAAGTTCCTACCACTCCCGAAAAGTTGCAGTCTGAATTGACGCCTAGTGAGGTAATATTTTCATGTAGGGACTCACCTTTCTGGGATCCCCTTTACGTTTTGGGGGGGTGAGCTTAAAACAATCTTTTATCAAATACTGTAAAATAAGAGCCCAGGGTTTTTTAATTTTCCCAAGCATAATGCATTTTCCAAATTCCTATAACTTTAGGGTTTTTCTTAGCTTTATGGCCACTGATTTTGTATTAATGTATCTATTGCCTTTTCGTGTGCACCATGCTTGCGTTTTTTAAATATATTTTAGAGTGCACAGCCTTTTACTTTTGTATTCCATCCCCGCTTTCCCCAGCATGACCCTTAAACCCGCATGACCCACAAATTAAAAAGTGCCCAAAGGGGATATGATT
>JAODAL010078013.1:0-13063 GCA_025379985.1 Phyllomedusa bahiana
AACCTACTAAAAACACGGGTTAAAGTTCCCCCAAAGACTTGGTAGACATTGCACGCAATACTTTATTTTTTAAGAGTTTGCATTGAAAATTTCCGGTTTTGGGGCCCCTGAACAAAATTTGGATAAACATCATTTCTGTAACTGCAGGTCTTTTTGTTAGTGCAAAACCCACTTTTTTTAATTAGTATACATTTCAGATAGGTTTAAATTTTACCCATTACACCTTGACTGTTGATATATCCCCTTGCACTTATATTACAACCCAAAGCAATCTTGTATCAGCACAGGTTTTTTGTTGCCAAAAATACCGGGGTTTCCGTACGAAAACATCACATTTTACGTTTTTTTTTGTTTTTGGCACCCAGCACTTTTCATTTGACCAGCAAACTACGTAAATTTTAAAACACAACCTAATCACCACAGGGGAATGAAAGGTCAAAAAAAAAACCGTTATTATATCAAAACAAAACATTACTGTTTTTTGACTTTTGGCCCCCAGCATGTTATTGACGCAGCATTACAAATCTTAAAACACATATCAATATTCACCACAGGTAAAATTGAAAGGTGCAAAAAATCCCGTTTTTTAATCAAAACATAACATTACGTTTTTTTTTACTTTTGCGCACCCAGCACTTTCATTCCCGGCAAATCTACGAAAATCTTAAAACAGAAATTCTATATTCCCACAGGTGAATTGAAAGTGCAAAAAATACCTTTATTTAACAAAACATAACATTTTACGTGTTTTTTTGACTTTTGCACACCCACACTTTTCTTTGCCCCACATCACGAAACTTAAAACGCAATTCTATATTCACCACGGGGTGATTGAAAGGGAAAAAAACCTTTTTATTATATCAAAACATAACATTAGTGTTTTTTACTTTTCGCACCCAGCACTGTTCATTGACGCAGCATCACGAAATCTTAAAACAGGCAATTCTAATTCCCCACGGGGTGAATTGAAAGTGAAAAAAAATCCGTTTATTATATCAAAACATAACAGTTACTGGTTTTTTGACTTTGCGCCCCCACCGTTTCATTGAGCACACACGTAAATTTTAAAACAGCAATTCTATATTCACCACAGGTAATTGAAAGTGCAAAAAATACCGTTTATAATATCAAAACATAACATTACTGTTTTTTGATTTTTTGCCACCCACACTGTTCTTGACCAGCTTTTCTACAAATCTTTAAAACGCAATTCTATTTTCACCACAGGGAATTGAAAGGTGCAAAAAAACCTTTTTAATAAAAAAAACAAAAAAAACGTTTTTTTTTTGCTTTTGCCCAGCCAGATTTGTTGAAACACCTTGCATTTAAATTTGAATCCACAATTTTTTTTTAAGAGGTTTTTGAGAAAGCTTGATTTCCGTTTTTAAAAAGAAAACTTTCCAAAAACAATTCCATACCTTCTCAAATTTTTATATTTCGGAACTGGAGCGAAAGCGGGGTAAGCGAGCAAAGGGGGGGGGTAGCACAGGAGGTAGAGGTACGAGAAAAGGGTCCCTTCCATTGGGCGACAACACCATGCCACGGCCATTGCAAGCCCCTCAGGCCTTAAACGCGGGTCAGGCCCGTGAATCTAAGTAAGGCACGTCGAAAATCGTCCTTCAGTGGTTAATGCAACCTGCTCTAGCATTTTACCCCCCTCTCCTCCGCACGGCCACAAAGTCGTCAACACATCATCACACCTCCAACAGAAGCGCCCAAATGTCAACTCGTGTACCCCCCACTGGGTAATCCATTGTTTTAAGACCCTTTGAGGGACAAAATCGGTTGGGCAAAGGCATGTTAAAAATCAAGAGGTGTTTTTAGTCTGCCGACCCCATTTACTGAGCCACAGAGGAGGTGGGGGAAGCCTCAATGGGAAAAAAACCCCGGGGCGTGGGAAAACGCCTTCAGTCCCCCCTTCTTGTACCCCCCGGTTCGGGATGCTGAAATCGACACCAATTCATTTGTGTTATGATGATATGAGACACATTGCGGATCCATCCTGGCTTTTTTCCGCAGAATTTGCTTGCGAGCGCTTCATCAGTGGACGAGGAGGAAACGATGGGATGTCAATACGGTCCCGCCAAAAAAAGGGGAGGGGGCGGCGCAGAAGTCCCCTGATAGATCCGCCACCAGGGTCACGAAAACCCCCGCCCTCCTTATCGCCTAAAAAGGCGGGGACCCTCAACCGGGCCTTCTTTGAGCAAGCCTCTATTCACCCAGCGATTCATATCCGCCTTTTGCCGTAAACGCATAAGAGAGCAAGAACCTTAAGGAACCACCACCAACAGTCTAGTCACGCGCGAATGCGATTGAAAAGGGGGAACTTTTTTGGGCCCAAAAAAGGCCAGACCGACGCCGGGCCCCAACCCACGTCACACCCTTTCTCTCCGCCTCCTCCTCCTCCCCCACCACCAAGCTTCCTCAGCTACCCATTTCTCCAGAGTCATGCAGGATCAGCCTCCCCCTTCACCCCTCCCCCGTCGCCCAGTACCACCAGCACCACCAAGACCCTCCTACCCCTTTCTCCCTTCCCCCATTTGAACCCACGCCGTACAGGGCCATCTGCACCCAGCCTTCTTCTTCCGGGTTTTGGGGAGCAGAAGAAACATTTTAAACCCCCAAACCACCCAAACCAAAAGCCTGAATGTCGCTTTGCCAGGTTTTTGGGCCGGGGAAATGTTCCCTTTTTTCCGTCTGGGGACAAAAAAAGGGGTTTTCCCACCACGTCATGGCCTCTTTGCCCCCATACCAGTCCGGCAGGCATTTCTTTGCCAGAAAAGCCCCCCCGCCCTGGCCACCACGTGTCAACTAAAATTTCAAGGCGTTTCTGCATCGTGTCCGGAAAAGTCCATCTCACCACCGACACATGGACATAAGCACGGCCAAGGCCGCTATACCTGTGACAGCCACGGGGTGAGCGGGGTGGATGCCCTTTCTGGGGTGACGGGGCCTCAGGCTCGGCGCCCTTTCTTAAAAACCGCAGGGATGGTGCGGGGCTTTTTCCCCCCCAAGGCCTCGGGGCATCACGTCCCAGAGACCCACCCTTTGAAAATAAATCCCCTTGGAGACCGTCACACACGGGTCAGGACTGTGGAGGGCTCTAAGCAACGAGACCGACGCGGCTGGGGACAAAAACCCTTTGTGCCAGGCAAGGTGGTGGCGAAACGGGCGAAATCTGCTGGCCCACCCTTAAGATCGGTAGGGCTGGGCACACCCCTTTGCCTGGCACATGTCATGAACCTGTCTCCAAAATTTCAAAGAGCTACCCGGGTCTGGACTGCCTGCGAAGAAGGCTCGAGGCTGAGTTCGCACTTCCGCCGTTCGCACCCTGCTTCGTCCCGCCGGGCTGCGTTGCAGCTCAGCCTGCCTCCCCCAACCGTCTCTTGTTACGTGAAACACCTGGAATTCCACCCTCCCATGCCCCCGATGGGGCAGCACGCAATGCCTTACCAGTACAAGTACACATGGCCTTTAAAAAGCACGGTACGGACCCTTTTTTAAACCACCGAGGGGGGCAGGTAAAGAGCTCTGCACCATCCTTCCTTTTGAAGAAGCCCCAAAATGGCAGTGCGGACAAGCCCTTGCAGAAACATTGTGGTATCTTATTTCGGAACGATCGTTGACACCTAAAAAAAGGGGTCCCCCCAGCGACGGGGGAGGGAACGGAAAAAGATGGGGGACACGGAGCCTTTCTCTCCGTCAAACCCAAGGCCCGAATTTCACAATTTCATCGGTTTTCATAGGCAGGGTTCGGGGTCCAGAGCAAGTGCAAGGTGGCGACAGCTCTCAGGTCCCACCTCAGGCAACAGGCTGTGTTAAGCTGTGCCGGGGGGCAGCGCAGGAGGAGGAGGGGTATTCCTAAACCGATGTACCGCGCCCGCCGGGGAAAGATTGGCGCGAATTTGAGGGGAGGAGGAAATGGGAAGACGTTTGAGTGCACCTCGACCCAAAGGGGTTTGGGGAAATCAAGGCTCCATCTCCACTGAGGTTTGGGAAGGCCCATTTCCTCCAACAGACCCTCGCATTAAGGCCTCAAATTGAAAAACAGTACTGGGTGGCCACCCCCGGGGAACACCGGTACAAAAAAAAAATCACACTTTCCTTCCACCCACCCAAATAGAGAGTAAAAAGCAGGAAATGGAGACCTTGTGATTGATCAACTGGAGACATCTGTTGCGTCTGCTTCACGTTCCCCAAAGTCACGGGGAACAAAAAGCGACGTACAGCAGTAGGTGCAAGGGGGCTTAGCGGCAGCAGCAGGCAAGGGGGCAAAACCCTAACGGGTGACCTCGGGCAACCCTTTGTTTAACCCCCCAAACCAAGCATGCAATGCGGGCACACATCCAACACACAGAATCACTTAAGATCAGGGGGCACGACTATTTTCTCTCAACCCGATGTTTTTGCAGTTTTCCGGACCCAATAGATTTCGGGGTTCCAAAATGGACGAAGGGGCCCAGCTGGCTCGTCACCCCATAGGGGTGTTGTCCTGCCCGCACCACGCAATCTGGGGGGACCTTCACACAGCGGGAGGATCTTACAGACAAACCACCCGGCTTTCCACAATAATTGGATCGTTGACTTTTCACAAGATGAATCGGAGGGATCTCTTTTATGTTGGGGCCCCAATTGCCGAGGCACCGATTATTGCCAGTCTACTTCAAAATTCCTTTTCAAACAAAATGGTCCTCTTGAAAACTTTTTTTTAAAAAACATTTCTTACTCAATTTTTTTTCCCTTTCCCAACGTCTTTTTGCTGGTTTTGTGGAGGAGATAAAAAAACAGAAAGGTTTCATGACAACACCGTATTCCATTTCTCACTTTATCTTAAAAGTTTTCGCATTTTCAATGGTTTTGAGGTCATGTTCTTGAATACGCAATAACAGGTCCTTTGGAACAGAAATTTGATTTTACTAAGTGGCTTTTCCCCCAAAATTTTTTAAATATGGCTGAGAATCAATTTAAAATTTTTTTTTGGGGTCATGTTGCTGTGAGAAACTAAAATTAGGGCCTTTTGGAACAAAAATGTGGCTTCAATGACAATTTCCCTCACAATTTTAATGGGGGCTAAAGCATATTTTAATTTTTGGGTCATGTCTGTGAGATACAGCAAAATCAGGCCCTTGTAACAGAAATGTGGCTTCAAGGGGTTTTCCCCCACAATTTTTAAAAACAGTGCGAAAGTCATTTTTATAATTTTTTGGGTCATCTGCTTTGAAATCAAAAAAAAAAAAATACTCAGCCTATTAAAAAAAATTTTTTTTCAACAGACATTTGTTCTTCACAATTACCAAAGGGCTCAAGGTCATGCTTGAATTTTTGGGGGGCATTTTGCTGGGGCAGCGCTATACTACGGGTCCTTTTCAAAAAAAAATTTTTGTTTCTAAAAACATTTGTTCTTTAAAATTTGACCAAGTGCCAAAGGGGTCATGCTTTAAATTTTTTTTGGGGATTTGCGTGACAGAGCTATACTACAGGTCCTATTCAAAAATTTGTTTTAACCGACATTTGTTTTTCCAATTGTCAAGAGGGGCTCAAGGGGATGGTGCTTCAAAACAAAAGTAGGACACGTTAATGGACACATATTGCAAAAGACTTTTTTTTTGCAAACTTTAACATACAAATCAATCCCGTATTGAGACAACCCATTTAATACAATTAAAAAAAAGAGAAACAAAGACTGTGGGATTCCATCCTATTTTAAAAATGTGTTTTCTAGAATTAAAGTACTTAAAAAAATTTATTTACAAAATAGCTTTAAAAAAATTCCTCGAATTTACAAGGGGGGGGTACAGGAAACTTGACCAATTAGGTTATCAAGGGCAGGGGTATGGACACGGACAAAACAAAGTCAGAGACCTTTTCCTCCACCGTAGTAAAAGGGGAAAAAAAAAGCCAAAAAGGGCACCTGGGTGTAACAGGAGCGTTAACCACCATATTTTCCCAAATGAAGCTCAAAAGGTCCACACTAACGAGGGGGAAGCGCAAACCCAGTATTACTTGTACAGAGGAAGGCTGGGGTTTTTCACACTTCCCCACTCTCTCACACACATTTTTCGTTGCTGCGTCATCAGGCATTTTTAAACCCGTGTTTTAGATACGGACCCACCGGGCTTTTTCACCGCACCCACTGTAACTTTCCCGGGCCCCGGGGCATCTTGGGCCCCGGGGCAGGTATGCAAAGTCCAGTGAAAATAAAATGGGGTTGAAAACTCCTTTTTCCGGGGCTTTTTTAAGGTGGGGGGCATGCAGGTTTGGGGGGCCCTGCTGTGGCCCAGGCAGGGATAGTCAAGTCCCCGTGAAACTAAAATGGGGTTGAAAGACTCCTTTTTTCCGGCACTTTTTAAAATTGGGGCATGCAGTTTGGGGCTCATGCTGGGCCCAGGACATTTTAGTCCCAATTTTCCATGAAAATAAAAAGGGGGTTGAAAGACCCTTTTTCCGGACTTTTAAAAAGGGGGGGCAAGCGTTTGGGGCCAGCTTGGCCCAGGGCAGGTATAGTCAATGTCCAGTTCAACTAAAAAGGTGGTTGAAAAAACTCCTTTTTTCCGCACTTTTTAAATGGGGGGTCATGCGGTTTGGGGGTCATGCGTGGCCCAGGGCAGGGATTTCCCAATTTTCCCTGAAACTAAAATGGGGGTTGAAAGACCCTTTTTTTCCCCACTTTTTAAATGTGGGGGCTGCAGGTTTGGGGCTCAGCGTGGCCCAGGGAAGGGATGTTAAGTCCAGTAAACTAAAAAGGTGGTTTAAAAAACCTTTTTCCGGGACTTTTTTAAAAGTGGGGGTCATGCAGGTTTGGGGCTCATCGGGGGCCCAGGGCAGGAAAAGCAATGTCCATTTAAACTAAAATGGTGGTTGAAAGACTCCTTTTTCCCACTTTTAAATGGGGGGTCATGCAGTTTGGCTCATCTTGGGCCCAGGGCAGGGATAGTCAATGTCCAGTGAAACAAAAAGGGGTTGAAAACTCCTTTTTTTCCGGGACTTTTTAAATGGGGGGTCAGCATGTGGGGGCCATGCTGTGGCCCAGGACAGGATGTCAATGTCCAGTTCAAATAAAATGGTGGTTAAAGACCCTTTTTTTCCCGGCACTTTTTAAAATTGGGGGCATAGGTTTGGGGCTCATGCGTGCCCAGGACAGGGATTTCAAAGTCCAGTTCAAGAAAAAGATGGTTTAAATCAACTGCCTTCTGGCATTTTTAATTTGTGGGGGATGCAGGTTTAAGGTCAGCTGTGGTACAAGACAGGGATAGTAAAAAGGTCTGTGACTTTTTTTTTGTGACTTTTTTAACCAAAAGGGGTTTCCTAAGATGTACACGTACCAATTTTCTGTTGTGGATTTAATTTCACTTCCCGCCTTGTTTTGGTGTAAAAAAGGTGTTGTTGCTCTCCCATAGACTTTTTAAAGGTCATCGCGCATAATCGAAGCTCACTATCGAAAAACCATCGAAGCGCCGACTATCGATGTCTCGATAGCCAACGCAATCGCTCAAAACTATCATAACATAATGAACAAACAAAAGCAAAGTGGGTAAATCCACAACCAGAAAAAACCAACCCATAAGCAAACAAACAACCAAAAATTCCCCAAGTCCACCTTATTAAAGATCATCGGGTAAACCAAAAGGCTAATTTGGGAAAAATATGGTTTTAACACTTAAACTTAAATAAGCTTTTTTGGTTAAAATTTAAAAAACTATGCTTGGAGAAAGGGAAAAAAAACCAAACTTCTAGCATAAAAAAAAATCTTACTATGGGGAACATGAATTATATCTTGATTTGATCCTGTTTTAACTGCACTGAGCAGGAGGGTGCTATCATTGATGGAAAATTAAAATTTTTAATTATACCAGCAAAACCTAAAGGAAAAGCGGGCACCATCTAGAGGGCATCCGAAAGAACAAAGTCTTTCAGCAGGATTCATTGGGGGAAACCCAGCATCATAAAGAGGTGAACTGTTGAAGCAAAATTTTTCTATGCTAGGCACAAATTAACATTATTACAAAAAAATTCAGGGCTTTCTGCATAGAGGGCATACCAGATACGAAAACATCTTTTGCCACTTTTATAATGTAAATTGGTTTTTTTTCCTCAACATTTAAGAGGGCAATCTTTAAAACTTTTTTTGTTTTGGTTCTTTTTTTCATACCTTTTTAATTTCTGATGTAATTTAGGGTCAAAATATCAGAAAAATAGAAAAAGTTTTAAAAATTCAAAGATCTCAAACACCGGTTAATAACAAAACACAAAATAGAAGGAAATCTGGGTCTTCTATCTCTACAATTTATTCCAAAACAACAAAGCCTAGATAAAGAATGGTTTGGAGCAAGGGCGGGAAAAAAAATTTGGGGGGATTTGGGTTTTGACATTATTTATTATTATAAAATTTTTATTTTATTATTAAAACATTATCATATGGGACACAGATGAAAACTTCTAGGTCTAAAAAAAATCACTTTTTGCCCATAGCAACCAAACAGAGCATCCCATTTTAAATAGTGCCTGGAAAAATTAAGGGGGGACTCTGATTGCTTTCTAGGGGGAACAAAGTGAGTTTTAGACCAAACGTTTCAACAGTGGCCCTATTTTTTTTTGTACTTATTCCTTTTAACTTTTTCCCCCCAGAAGGGCAAACAACCTTTTTAGTACATTTTTTTATTAATTTCAATTGGAATTTTCCCGAAAACCAACCAGTGGTGCTTACACATTGGAACCCCACTAAAGAACAAGAAGCATGAATGTACGGCACCATCTGGTCTCCCCATAAAATTCAGGGGGCTGTTCACAAGAAGGTGCAGGGCCTTGAGGGGGACTAAAAATAGACATTTATTTTCAATATGCCAAACATGTCACATCAAAGCACAATAAAAACTATTTTTTTACATGCATTTATTTACAAATTGAGACTGGAAAAAGACTAAAATAATGTTTTTTTTTTTTTAAATACAAAAGGTGTCTTTAATTTAATAAACATTTCAGAGGTGAAAACAATTACAAAATGCCTTCGTTTTTAAACAAATTTTTTTTGGGTACTCAAATTTTTTTCAGTCCTAAAACAGTTAAAAACAAAAAAATAAGGATAGCCTGGGTTTAATCATTGTCCTACACGGGATTTAAACTAAGTTGCCAAAAAAAAAGAAAAACATAAAGCAAAAAAAGAAAGGACAGTGTAGATATATCTTTAGTACTAACCACTATCTATGGAGTATTACTAGACATTTTACCTTGCATATGTAGAATGATACACAGTCCATTTATATCATCAGAAAATGCTGACTTAAATTTCCTTTTTTAATGAACAATACTATATTATTCATGGCTTTCAATGCTACTGTTTTATCTGTGTGTTATAAGAAAAAGTTAAAGGCAAGGAAAATTTTGTATTTCTCAGTGGAGTTTTTATGCATACTTTAACAATTCATCTCAATCAGAAGGTGATGGGAGAATGTGTTTTTAGACTTTTTACTCATAAATTCATGAGTGATAATTGCAGCCTAAGTGGAGCTGCAAAGGCCCAGATACTTTCTTAAAAAGCAGTTTTTTTTAACAAAGGGCCTGGCAGTCCTGGGGTCATTATTAATGACAAATCTCATACTTTATGTTGTGTGCCAGCCTCAGTAACTAAATTGCTGAGGGCTTTTTGTAGTTTGCATTAAATATATATTACATTTTTATTAAATGTGTATATACATTGAAATGCATTTAAATTTTTTTCTTTGTGATGATTATAATAAGTAGTAATATAATTATTGATTATTAACATTATTATTCCAATAAAGCAAAAAAAAAATCTTTCGTTTTTAAAATTGTTCTTGCTAGTTAATTAAAAAATATTAATTCATATTCCCATAAGGTGTTTTTGCTTGATAACTCTTTAAAAAGAAAGAAAATGTGCTACTCTTGCCTGGTATTGTAATACCACCCAGTTGAAACTGAATTAAAAATCCAGTCAAATCCCATAAACTAAAGTGAGTGTTTCTGGGAAAAATATGTTTTTTCTAATCTGTTACAGCCTTGTTAAAATCATGTTCTAAGATTAAACTTTTTAAGGCAAACCTGCACATTGTGTTTTTGCTTTTTTGTAGTTTAAAATATATTATTTCTATTTTCTTCAGAAGTTAATTTAAAATGAAAAGTGGGCCAAAAGTGGCTAATGGGGAGTCCTTTTCATGTCCCCCACTTTCCAGCACGGAATGGGGTCCATTTTTAATGGATTTTTTTTTTTTCCACTCAGTCTTATTTGCACTCACCTCTTATTCAGATGGCAAATTGGACATCAATCATGCCCTAACGCAGTCCAGGCACCCAAAATATCTGCTACCACCAGCTTTCTTCAATAATCAAATCAGATTGAAGGAATCTGATACACGCAAACACCACGTACCAGCGCTTGAAGGCTTAAACACTATAATCAAACACTGCTCTCCAGCATTTACAGGATTAAACACTTTATCAATGCTAAGAATTCTTAGCGCATATGACGACCAAACTTCTTAAAATTTTAAGTTCTAATAGACAAAGGTTACTGTGCTTACATTAGTACAAAATACAATAAAAAATGACATACAAAAGTTATAAAATAAAGAGTAAAAATCTTAGAAAATTAATTAACACTTAGTAGATTATCTTCTAGTCCATGGATAAGGAAGAAAAATAAAACACAGCTTCATTGATGAATGAATCCCATGCTTTGAACACTAACTTCCATGGAGATCATATTTTATAATCTGCGCAACCAGCTCAGATTTCTAAACCGTCCATTAGCTCATTAGGGTAAGTATTTGTCTCTGATTGGCTGGTTATATGAGGGCTTGTCTTTATGCTGGATGAATTGCATGTTTTAATGGCTTCATTGTTGGGGCAAGTCTAACTGATTAACTTTTGTAACTCTTTCTGGGAGGAAATGTAAAAAATACAGCAATTTTTCCATTGTTTTGTATACTTTAATTTTTTTTCCGTTAACCTTGCAGCATAACTAATGTGTTACCTTTTGGATTCTAAATATGTTTATTTTTTCGCTACTTTTGCACAATGAAACACTTAAAAAAAAAATCAAAATTTAGATTTATGCTTTATTTAATGTTTATTTGTCTATATTCTGAGTCCCATTTTTTTTTTTTTTTTTTTTATTGTTCCATCAATGTAGTCATATTTACACTTGTTTTATGTTGGATACGATGTAGTTTTTATTTGAACCATTGTTGGGTACATGGGAGTTATTGATTAACTATATTTTTTTCCTGTGGCTGCAGTAACACATCAATTTTATTTTTTGGGTCATTAGGATTGTGGCCTGTTAAGTATACAGTCATGGTAGGTTTAGATGCAACAGTTAGATGCTGCAGTTGCTATTTACTAGCTGCATCAAAGGGCTCTCTGCACTGACAATACTATTATGTCCCTCTAGCAATCATGTGATTGTTAGGGTATATTTACATGACATATTTGCAGGGCATACTTCGGTGCATAATTGTGCTTCAACGTGCCTGAAGGACGGCCCGTAACTATGGTATGATACATGCAAAAAATAGAAAAAACGTAGAAACAGCCCACCCAGATAATTGCAGATGGAAAACTCGACAGAGACACTGTTCACAGGAATACCTCTCCCAGTTCCAATTTGCAAGTAGAATAATCAGCTTCACATCGAGGAAAGCAAGGCAGTGGTGGAATGATACGATACAGTACGATAAGCCGGCATACTCCCCAGCAAAATGAAAGTTACTAGAAAGCCAGGCTTTAGAGCTGTTGAAAGAACATGCTGGCCAGCACGTACTTTCAACAGCAGGCATATTGCAGCATACACAGGTACACCCCACAATACTCAGAGTGAACATACCTTGGTTAGTATGTGTGTCAAGTATTTCTCTTATTGCTGCAACCATTTTCCTAATCCTTCAAGTTCCCAAACTGGCTGAAACTTTTTTTAAAGAGTGAGAAAATATGGTTTCAAAGGTTGAAATTTGTAGTAAAAGTCCTGTTGCGAGTGTTTTAACTCCTTAACGAATGCCTGTTGACTATAGATGGCGGGCATTGCAGATTGTTAATCTGCAGCAACGTCTAGAGACGTCACAGCAGATAAAGGAGTTTTGTGACTCCTAGTGCAGCAGCTGTGCTAGAAAGAGAGCTGTGGTCAACAGCTCTGTTCCTAGAGCAGTCTCTGCAACTGCTGGTAAGTGGAGGAAACCTTCCATCCCCGGCACTTAATCCTTTGATTGCCACGGTCCATGACGACAACATAATCCAAGGGCATTCCCCTGCTCCAACGGTTGATCTGGACACCCAGTGACCTGATGGAGCAGAGGAAAGTCTGTACAGTAAGCTCTGGGGACCAAGAGAAGCCTGAGGGTCGTCTGTATAGTAAGCCTGCATTCAGGGCACACTGTGTGCTGCCCTGACTGCACCCTGTGTCAGTATGACACAGAAGCAGGGGCGTTGCTAGGGTCCTAAAACATCTGGGGCTCGGGCCCTTTGTGTTTTTCTGGGTAGGGCTGGGTTCACACGACCCTTTTTCGCGCCTCATTGTGAACTGCGGATGTTTTTTTTACAGAGAAAAACCTTCTGTTCCTGTCACTAATTTTCTGCACATCCCACACAGATCCCGTCCATCTCCTACGCCTTCACTGTACAGTAAAAATCACCAATGACAAATTTACTTTTTCAGAACTTCTCACCTTCATATGACAATACCCCTAAACAGTCACCAAAACATACACCTAGACATGGGGCAAATCTACCAGACACGTGATTGTTCCTAAAACCCTCCTACAAAACCAACACCCCAAACTATTACTACTTAAGGCTCAAATAATCCTGCCAGACCCTGACTGAATGCAACCCCCATATGTGACTATCAGCTGTACACAGGCTCTGATTACATATACCACCGCCATACAGTGATCAGATAGTGGTAGATACTAGTTGTATGTAGGCTCTGCAGACATACAATGATTACACTGCAGTTTTCATTTAGTGACCACCGGAACTCTTTTTTGATCAGCTCGTTCACTTTCCCTTTTTTTCTCCATCCGTTTTTACACCTTCAAAGCTGATTGCTCTCGGG
>JAODAL010078014.1:0-13063 GCA_025379985.1 Phyllomedusa bahiana
TTAAAAAATTAAAAAACCCATATTTTCCTCTGGTTAAACAAGTGGATCCACCAAGAATCAATTGAAAATTGCAGGACTCTTACCACGTGTGCTGACCCGTGCCACATCGATGGACACTTTGGGACTAGTACTTAGCAGCCCAATGAGGATTAATGAAATTTTGTTTGGGTGTGGGCCTTTGCCCTGTCTTTTTTTAACCCTTATCAAAAAGCATGCCCCGGCAGGGACTTAAACCCCGGCCCCTAAATTTAAAAAATTTGATGTCTACCGAGAGCTATCCGGGTTGGTACTTTGAAAACTTGGTGTTGAAAAACGCTTTTTGGAAAGCCCCGCTAAATGCGGAAGGGGCCCCAAAAAACGTTCCTCCCCCCCTTGGAGCCATAATGCACTCAAAGGTGTCAAAAAGGGGCCCACTTCTCGCCGAGCTAAGACACAGTTTAGGGCCCTCTTTTTACTATCCGCCTTTAAAGCTTACCTGAAACTAAACCTGGGAAAAGAGGGCGCCACCTTTCCCCAAAGGGGAAAAAGGGGAAGCCAGCGGAGAGACCAGGCTCATGGGCCGGGGGGGGCCCGGGGACCCCCCCGGGGGGCCCCCCCCCCCCCCGACCGCTGCGGCCCGGGGGGCCCAAAGTGCCGGCCCCGGGGCCCGGCCGCGCATGGCCCCTGAACGCCCGGGACGGTCCCGACGTCGAGCCCGGGCCCGGGAGCTGGGGAAATGTCCCCGACCCCCGGGGCTGGGGGGGTGCCCCACGGAGCGAGGCCACTAGCGGGCGCCCCGTGACTCCCGGCGGGCTAAAGGTTTTGGGGTTTTCAGCCGGGGGGCCCCCGGCCCCTACTGGGGACGTAGGCGGCGCGGGGGGACTCACTACCGCGCCCCCTAGCAATGAGCAGGAGCGGGGGCCGGGAGCGGGGCCCGAGCCAGGTAAGTGGCTCTTTGTTTTGTTTTTTTTTTTTTTTTTTTTACACTAAAAAGGGGGGTCCGGCTACAAGGGGGGCCCTGGCTAAAAGGGGGGGGCCCGGGCTAAAAGGGGGGGCCCGGTCAAGGGGGGCCCCCGGCAAAAGGGGGGCCCGGGGACTACGGGGGGGCCCCGGCAAAAAGGGGGTCCCTGGCACAAGGGGGGCCCTGGTATAAAGGCTCCCTGGCTAGAAGGGGGGGCCCTGGCTAAAAGGGGGCCCCGGCAAAGGGGGCCCCTGGCTACAAAGGGCCCGGCAAATAAAGGGGGGGTCCCGGGCTAAAAGGGGGTCCCGGCTACAAGAGGGCCCTGGGTAAAAGGGGGTCCCGGGCTATAAAGGGGTCCCGGGCTAAAAAAGGAGGGCCCTGGTAAAAGGGGGGCCCTGGCTAAAAGGGGGGCCCTGGTACAAGGGGGGCCCTGGACAAGGGGGGCCCCTGACTGAAAGGGGGGGCCCCTGACTGCGGGGGGGGTCCCGGTACAAGGGGGGACCTGAATACAAGGGGGGGGGGCCTGGCAAAAAAGGGGGCCCTGACTGAAAGGGGGGTCCGGCTAAGGGGGGACCTGACTAAAAGGGGGGTCCCTGGTAAAAGGGGGTCCCGGGCTAAAAGGGGTCCCTGGCTATAAAGGGGGCCCCGGGTTTAAAAAAGGGGGCCCCGACTACAAGGGGGCCCCTGGCTAAAAGGGGCCCCGGCTTAAAGGGGGCCCCTGGCTAAAAGGGGGGCCCCGACTGCAAGGGGGTCCCGGCTACAAGGGGGGTCCCTGGCTAAAAGGGGGTCCCTGGTAAAAGGGGGGGTCCCGGCTATAAAGGGGGCCCCGGCAAAAGGGGGGGGACCTGCTACAAGGGGGGACTACAAAAAGGGGGGGCCTGGCAAAAAAAGGGGGCCCGACTAAAAAGGGGGGGCCCTGACTAAAAGGGGGGGCCCTGGCTAAAAGGGGGCCCCCGGGGCAAATAAAGGGGGCCCCTGGCTAAAAAGGGGGCCCCTGGCGCGGGGGGGGGGCCCTACGAAAGGGGGGACCTGTACAAGGGGGGCCCCGGGTAAAAGGGGGGGTCACTGGCTACAAGGGGGTCCTGGCTAAAAGGGGGGGGGGCCTGGTAAAAGGGGGGCCCTGACTAAAAGGGGGGTCCGGTAAAAGGGGGGGCCCCTGACTAAAAGGGGGGGGTCCCGGGCTAAAAGGGGGGGCCGGGTTAAAAGGGGGGCCCGACTACAAAAGGGGCCCTCTAAAAGGGGGTCCCTGGCTCCCTCGGGGGTCCTGGCAAAGCGGGTCCCGGGTTCCAAAAGGGGGCCCCCTGGCTAAAAGGGGGGACCGACAAAAAAAGGGGGGGCCCCTGTACCAAAAGGGGGGCCCCTGGTACAAGGGGGGCCCTGATACAAGGGGGGCCCTGACTAAAAAGGGGGGCCCCCGGTACTAAAGAGGGCCCTGCTACAAGGGGGAACCTGGAAACTACAGGGGGGCCCTAACTCCCTAAGGGGGGGCCTGACTACAATGGGGCCCTGGCTACTTAAAAGGGACGTTTGAACCTACGGGGGGCCTGAACAAAGGGGGCCTGGTACCAAATACAAAGGGGGGCCCCCTGACTCCTACACGTAGAAAAGGGGGGGGGCCCAAACTACCTGTAATACCAAAAGGAGCCCCTAACTCCTGAAACAAAAAAAGAGGCTTAATGCCTGTATATACTTAGGGAACCCCCAACTCCCTGTATACTCCCAAAGGGGGGGCCCCCAAACTCCCTACATTACCTAACTGGGGAAACCACCTACCTACAGACGGGGCCTTGCCTATTTCCTACCTACTGGGTCTTGTCTCCCTACTGGTAATTATTGAGGGGGCAGCACCCTATTTAGCATTATCTCCGGGGGGGGTTAGTCCTTTCCCCACCCCCCCAAACCCCCCTAGGATCTGCCTCTAATTTGTTGTACCCCCTCCCCCCCCCTGGGAAGTTTGTACAGAGGGGGGAAATAGTTTAGAGGTGCGGGAAATTGGGGATTCTAAGATATTTGTTGTAATTTCTGCAGGGATAGCTGTGGCCGGGACAAATCATCAGGCGGTGTGGAAGGATGCAGAGGAAAAAAGGGGAAAAAGAACGCTCATGAAAAAGAGAAAGACTCCCCAGATAGGGAACTCCGGGTGAGTACCCATTTCAGGGGGTTTTTTACTTCTATATTGGATCAGTGTGTATTCATGTAATGTGATTGACCCGAGCTGGTTTGACCTCTATGGGTCTCTATGTGGTGGTGTTGTAGGTTATACCCGAGCTGGTGCTGACCTCTATGTGGTTCTTTGGTGGTGTTGTAGGTTATCCTAGTGGGGTTGACTCTATGTGGTCTCTTATGGTGGTTTGTAGGTTATACCTGAGCTGGGTGTTTACCTCTAGTGGTTCATATGGTGGTGTTGTAGGTTTACCTAGCTGGTGTCTGCCCCTTTTGGGCTCTATTGGCGGTGTTGTAGGTTATACTGGTGGTGTTGATCTCTAGTGTTTTTTATATGGTGGGGTTGTTGGTTTTACCCGAGCTGGGTCGATTCTATGTGGTCTCTATATGGCGGGGTTGTGGGTTTTCCCAGGGTGTTGATCCTTTTGTGTCTCTATATGGCCCCGTTTTAGGTTATACCTAGCTGGGGGTTGATTCTATGTGGTCAATATTGGCGGGGTTGTAGGTTTTCTAGCTGGTGTCTGACCTCTATGTGGTTCCTTTAGGAGTTTTTGTGGTTATATCGGCGCCCGGGTTAATGCCAGGTACATGTGGCCCCCGATTGACCCCGTGAAAGGGGGTTCACTTTTTTTTCTTGCTGGGGGATTTTTTAGAAGGGGTTTAGGTGTGTGCCAAGGGAAAAATGGTGGGGGATAATGTAGGGGTGGGGGGGAAAAGTAGTGGTGGAGGGGGATATTGTAAGTGGGTGGGGGGGGATTTTAGTGGTGGGGGAGGATATTGTTGTGGGGGGAGGGGATAGTGTATGTGGGTGGAGGGGGTAATTTTATTTGGGGGGGGGATATTGTATGGGTTTGGGGGGGATATCGTAGTGGGGGAGGGGGTATCGATGTGGGGGGAGGGGGTACGTATTGGGTGGAGGGAGATATCTTGTGGGTGGGAGGGGGGGTTGATTGGGTGGGGGGGATACTTAGTGGGTGAGGGGGGAAATTTTTTGGGTGGGGGGAAATTTTTGTGGGTGGAGGGGGATATTTTATGGGGTGGAGGGGGTAGGATTGTGGGGGGGGGGGTAGTGTATGTGGAGGAGGGGGGGTGTGTATTGGTTTTAGGGGGGGTAGTGTTGTGGGGGAGGGGGGTATGTATGGGGGTGGAGGGGGTATTGTAGTGGGGGGGAGGGGATATTGTATGTGGGTGGGGAGGGAAATTTTATTGGGGAGGGATATTGTATGGGCCGGGGGGATATTTTATGTGGGCCGGGGGGGGATATTTATGGGGGGAGGGGATATTGTATGTGGGGGGAGGGGGATATTGTAGTGGCGAGGGGGGAAATTTAGTAGGGGGGGGGGGAATTTATGTAGGGGGGAGGGGGTATTGTATTGGGCGGATTTTAAAAGGGGGATATTGTTGTTTGGGGGGGGGGGATATGTATTTGGGTGGGGGGGGATATTGTTGTGGGGGAGGGGGGATTTTAAGTGGGTGGGCGGAAATTGATGTGGGTGGAGGGGGGGATTGTATGTGGGTGGAGGGGTTTTTATGTTGGGGGGGGTTGGATGGATACTTAGCCCTGTGTCTAATATGTTAGCTCAGATATGTGCTCTCTTCTATTGTACTACACATACAGTTTGTTTTGCGCACGATTAGTGGTAAAATGGGGGATTTATGTCCAGAGGCCGGGAATTTTCATTACAGTATTGGGGCCCCCCAAAATCAATTCCCGTGGGGGCCCCAGCCCCCCCATCCCACATGGGGGACCTGACAACTAGGAATTTTGTTGGGGAAACCTTTGGGTCCCGACAAACTCCATATCTAGATATGGTCTGGTTTTCATTGAGGGGTTTCGAGAAAAAGTGGAGATCTGGACTTGGATTAGATTCGCGTTTCTGGTTAAACAATTGGATCCCCCCAAGAATCAATTTGTGACTTTCAGGACTCTAACAGTGCTGATAAACTTTGGGGACAAAGAAAGCACACTACAGTCCACAGGGTCCCGTGAATAGCTTCTTTGGGGCTATTGCTGTTTGGTTGGCCCCGCCCCGATTTTTTTTTTTCGTATTAAAAGCATAGCCCAAACAGGGGTTTATTCCCGGACCCCCCAGTTAAAAGTCGATTTTTACCATGAGCTATCTGGGGGTCTGGGACAACTCCTCTTTAAGTCTTGAAAAAATTTCTTTTGCAATCCATCCACATGTGGAATGGGTCCTGGAACCTTTAACACCATTGGGGCTAATGCCCTGCAAAAGTTCAGACCAGTTTCAATTCCGCTAGAGCTTTTTAAACACCAAATTATGGCTTTCTGTCTAACAATTCTACCCTCCAAGCATTTCCTTGGGCCCTAAGCCTGTGGAGAAGATGAGCCCGTATGCCCCCTGGGAAAAAGGAAAACGGGGGAGGCACCGTGACGATTAACAATGTTCTTTGCAATGGTTTCCCCCCGAGTGGCCCCTTCTCGCCAGGCGGAAACACCCGTTTATGGCCTGGTCTTACAAACCGCCATCAAGCATTTTAAAAGGGAAACTAAAAACCGGGAAAAGATGGTGCCACCCAGCAACCCCGTGAGAAAGGCAAGCCAGCGGAAGACCATGACAATTAGGCAAATTTTTTACTGGGGACCCTTGGGGCCTGACAATCTCCATACGATGGTCAGGGAAAGCATGAGGGGTACGAGAAGGGGTTGGAGCTGGACTTGGGTCTAATTTTGCAGTTCTCTGGTTAAACAATTGTATCCCCCAAGACTCAATTTTACTTTCAGGACTCAACCATGTGGTAAATCTTGGGGAAACATAAAAAACACACTACGAAGCCCCCCAGGAGCCATGTAAAAGCTTCTTTGGCAACACCTAAGGACTAGGCAGCCAAAGAATGTGGTTTTAAACCTATTGCTGAGGGGTGGACCTCGGCCCGTCTTATTTTCTTCGAAAATTTAAAAAAAAAAGCCCAAAGGGGCTTGAAACCCTGGACCCCAGATTAAAAAGTCTGATGCTCTACCCACGACTATCCGGGGTCTGGGGACAAAAAAAAAATTTAAGTCTTTAAAAACTTCTTTTGGAAGCTCCACCAAATGTGGAATGGGGCCTGGGAAACCTTTTAAAACCATTGGAGCCCTAATGCCCCGCAAAAATTTCAGACCATTCCCTTTTCTCGCTAGAGGTTAAGACATCCCCCCCTTTTGGTTTGCTGCTAACAAATTTACCATCCAAGCTTACATTGGACCCCAAGCCCGTGGGGAAGATGAGCCGTATGGGCCCCCAAGGGAGAAATGAAAACTGGCGGAGGGCCCCCGACGATCTAGACAATGTTTTTCTGGGAACCTTGGTCCCGACAATCTCCACATCAAGAATTTTTTCAGGAAAGCTTGGAATCATACAGAAAGATTGAGCTTCAGACTTGGATTTTGCAGTTCTCTGGTAAACAAGGGTGATCCACCAAGAACTCAATGTCTGACTTACAGGACTCTAACCATGTGGTACTCACTTTTGTTCCACATCCCAAAAAGGAACAGATGGGGGTACGGGGACCCTGTGATAAAAATCCTCAAGAATGGACTTTTTGGGCAAAAATTTCCTCAGAAAGAAAATGGGTCCGGAAATTTCAACCCTTTGGAGCCATAAGCACTCAAATGTTTCCCGCCGAGGGGCCACATCTCGCCAGAGCTGAAGACATAGAATTTAGGGGCCTACTGTTTACATCCTGCCACCCAAGATTAATTGGACCCTAACCTAGGAAAAATGAGGGGGCCAGGATGCACCAAGGGAAAAGGCAAAGCCGCAGGGGGGACCATGATTCTAGGAAATTTTTGTATGGGAAACCGTGATTCCTGACATCCCATATCTAGAATTTTTCAGGAGTGCTTTGAGGGATATGAGAAAGAGTTGGAGATCCGGACTTGCATACTTGATTCTACAATTCTCTGGTTAAACAAGTGTGATCCACCAAGAACTCAATCTGAGACTTGCAGGACTCTTACCACGTGCTGCTGACCACGTGCCTACATTACGATAGGACACTGTGGGAGCTAGAACATTGCAGGCAAGGAGGTTTAAATGATATTGTCTGCTTGGTGTTGGGAGAAAGATTTGGAGATCAAGCCTTGCATACATTGATTCATACAATTCTTTGGTTTAAACAAGTGTGATTCCACCAGAAACTCAATTAGTGAATTGCGGAATCTTAACACGTGCTGGCTGACCACGTGCACATTACGATGGACACATATGGAGCTCGTACTAGCCTGACCCAGATGAGGATAAACATGGATATGTTGGCTGTGTGTTGCCTGGACTGTCTTTTTTTGTAATCCTTATCAAAAAGCATGCACCCGAACAGGGACGTGAACCCTGGACCCTCAGATTAAAAGTCTGATGCTCTACCGACTGAGCTATCCGGGCTCTGTGTACACTGTATACTTTAGGTCTTGAAAAACGCTTTCTTTGGCAAGCTCCAGCTAAATGCGGAATGGGTCCTGGAACATTCCTCACCCCTTGGAGCCATAATGCACTGCAAAGGTGTCAGATGACGTGACCACTTCTCGCCAGAGCTCAAGGACCATCTTTTATGGCCTGCCTGTCTCTACTATACTACCATTCCAAGCATTACACCTAGGAACAACTAAACCTGGGGAAAAGATGGCGCCACCGCCATGCACCAAGGGAGAAAGGCAAGCAGCAGATGAGACCTTGATAATCTAGGCACTTTTTTTACTGGGGAACTCACTGGGTCCTGACAATTCCCATATCTAGATATGGTCGACTGCATGAGGGATAGAGAAGGAGTTGGAGATCTGGACTTGGATACTAGATTTACAGTTCTCTGGTTTTAATAACAATTGTATGATCACCAAGACTCAATTTGTGACTTTCATGACTCTAACCTACGTGCTGTATAAACATCTTGGTGACACATAAGAAAGCACACATACGAAGCCCACATGGAGTCCATGTGAAACAGCTTCTTTGGCATCACCTAACGGACATAGGCAGCATCAAGAATGTGGTTTAAGTGCTATTGCTGCTAGGTGTGGACCTCGACCAGTATTTTGTTTTCTTCGTATTAAAAGCATACGCCCGAACAGGGACTTGAACCCTGGAACCACGCAGATTAAGAAAGCTTGAGGCTTTACGCACTGAGAATCCAGGCTCTGAGTACAGCACCAACTTTAAGTCTTGAAAAAAGATCTCTTAGGCAAGGCTCCACTCCACATGTGGAATGGTTGAACCTTTAACACCCATGGAGCGATAATGCCTGCAAAGTTTCAGACCTGTTGCCTTTTTCGCTAGAGCTTAACGACATCCAAGACTTATGGTTCTGCTGTCTACAATTCTACGCCATCCAAGCATTACACTTGGACCCTAAGCCTGTGGAGAAGATGACGCCAGTATGCCCCATGGGAGAAAGGAAAGCTGGCGGAGGCACCGTGACGATCTAGACAGTGTTCTACTGCAAAGGTTTCCGCCGAGTGGCCACTTCTCGCCAGAGCGGAAGACATCCAGTTTATGGCCTGCTGTTCTTATATACTGCCATCCATGCATACACTTGGGAAACTAAACCTGTGGAAAAGATGGTGCCACCCAGCACCAAGTGAGAAAGGCAAGCCAGCGGAGAGACCATGACAATCTAGGCAATTTTTTACTGGGGAACCTTTGGTCCTGACAATCTCCATATCTTGATATGGTTAATAATGCATTGAGGGATACGAGAAGGAGTTGGAGATCTGGACTTGAATACTAGGATTGACAGTTCTCTGGTTAACATTTCTGTGGTGTCACAAGATCTATTTGTGACTTTCAGGACTCTAACCTCGTGCTGATAACATCTGGTGAACACATATTGAAAGCACTATACGAAGCCACATGGAGTCCATGTGAAATAGCTTCTTTGGCAGCACCTAAAGGACATAGGCAGCGTCAAGAAGGTGGTTTAAGTGCTATTGTTGCTAGGTGAGGGACCTCGCCAGTCTTTATTTTTCTTTCGATTTAAAGCATACGCCCGTAATGGGACTTGACCTGGACACTCAGATTTAATGTCTGATGCTCTACTGGAATGAGCTATCCGGGCTCTGGGTACAACGCCAACTTTAAGTCTTGAAAAAAGCTCTCTTTGGCAAGCTCCATCCAAATGTGGAATGGGTCCTGGAACCTTTAACACCCATTGGAGCCATAATGCCCTGCAAAAGTTTCAGACCAGTTGCCTTTTCTCGCTAGAGCTTAAGACATCCAACTTATGGTCTGCTGTCTAACAATTCTACCATCCAAGCATTACACTTGGACCCTAAGCCTTGGGAGAAGAATGAACGCCAGTATGGCCCCATGGGAGAAAGGAAGTGGCGGGGGGACACCGTGACGATCTAGACAATATTCTACTGGGAATCCTTGGGTCCCGACATTCTCCACATCAAGAATTTTTCAGGAATGCTTGGAATCATACGAGAAAGAGTTGAGCTTCAGACTTGGATTTTGCAGTTCTCTGGGTAAACAAGGGTGATCCACCAAGAACTCAATGTCTGACTTACAGGACTCTAACCATGTGGTACTCACGTCTTAGTTCCACATACCAAAGGACACAGATGGAGGTTACATGTGTGCCATGTGATATAAATCCTCAAGAATGAACTCTTTGGCAAACTCCATCGGAAAGTACAATGGGTCCTGGAACATTTCACAACCTTTGGAGCCATAATGCACTGCAAAGGTTTCCGCCGAGTGGCCACTTCTCGCCAGAGCTGAAGACATAGAATTTATGGCCTACTGTCTTACTATCCTGCCATCCAAGCATTATACTTGGACCCTAAACCTAGGGAAATGATGGCGCCAGGATGCACCAAGGGAGAAAGGCAAGCCAGCAGAGGGACCATGATGATCTAGGCAATTTTGTACTGGGAAACCGTGAGTCCTGACAATCTCCATATCTAGAATTTTTCAGGAGTGCTTTGAGGGATATGAGAAAGAGTTGGAGATCCGGACTTGCATACTTGATTCTACAATTCTCTGGTTAAACAAGTGTGATCCACCAAGAAACTTCAATCTGAGACTTGCAGGACTCTTAACCACGTGCTTTTGTTTTGCTTGAACCTGTCGCCCAAATACGAAGGACACATGTGGAGCTAGCACGTAGCAGGCCATGGAGGTTAAAATGATTTTTCTACTTGGTGTGAATGAAAGAGTTTGAGATTCAGACTTGCTACTTGTACGTCTAACAAATCTTGGTTTAAACAAGTGTGATCCACCAAGAACTCAATTTGTGACTTGCAGGACTCTTACCACGTGCCACATACGATGGACACATATGGAGCTAGCACATAGCAGACCAATGAGGTTTAAATGATATTTCTGCTTGGTGTGTGCTTGTACCTGTCTTTTTTTAATCTTATCAAACAAGCACGCGCACCGATAAGGGACTTGAACCCTGGACCCTCAGATTAAAAGTCTGACGCTCTACCGACTGAGCTATCCAGGCTCTGGGTATAATGTAAACTTTAGGTCTTGCAAAACGCTTTCTTTGGCAAGCTCCAGCTAAATGCGGAATGGGTCCTGGAACGTTCCTCACCCCTTGGAGCCATAATGCACTGCAAAGGACTGGTCAGAAGAGTGACACTTCGCTCCCAGAGCTCAAAGACATCAGTTTATGGCCTGCTGTCTTCGATCCTGCCATCCAAGCGTTTACACTGGGAAAATAAACCTGGGGAAAAGTTGGGCGCCACCATGCACCAAGGGAGATAGGCAAGCCAGCGGAGGGAGACCATGGACAATTAGGCAATTTTTTATGGGGGAACCTTGGGTCCTGACCATCTCCACATCTAGATGATGGCAGGGAATGCATTTAGGGAATACGAGAAGGAGTTGGAGGATCTGGACTTGGATACTAGATTCTGCAGTTCTTGGTTAAAACAATTTGATGATCACCAAGAACTCAATTTGTGACTTTCAGGACTCTAACCACGTGCTGATACCATCTTGGTGACACATAAGAAACCACACAAACGAAGCCCACATGGAGTCCATGTGAAACAGCTTCTTTGGCAGCACCTATGGACATAGGTCAGCATCAAGAATATGGTTTTTAAGTGCTATTGCATGCTAGGTGTGGGGACCTCGGGACAGTCTTTTATTTTCTTCGTATTAAATGTATACGGCCCAAACAGGGACTGGAACCTGGACCCTCAGATTAAAGTCTGATGCTCTACCGATGAGCTTATCCGGGCTGTGGGTACAACACCAACTTAAGTCTTGAATAAAACGATTCTTTGGCAAGACTCCATCCAACATGGGAATGGGTCCTGGACCATTAAACACCCAATTGGAGCCATTAATGCCTGCAAAGTTTCAGACCAGTATGCCACTTCTCAGCTAGAGCTTAAGACCATCCAAACTTATGGTATGCTCGGTCTAACAAATTCTACCATCAAGAATTACACTTGGTCCTAAGCTGTGGACAGAAGTTGACGCAGTATGCCCCGATGGGAGAAAGAAAGCTGGCGGACGCACGCCACCGTGCACGATCTAGACAATGTTCTACTGCAAAGGTTTCGCCGATTGGACTTCTCGACGAGCTGAAGACATAGAATTATGCCGTACTGTCTTATTATTCCTGCCATCAAGCATTATACTTGGACCCTAAAACTAGGGAAATGATGGCGCCAGGATGCACCAAGGGAGAAAGGCAAGCCAGCAGAGGGACCATGATGATCTAGGCAATTTTGTACTGGGAAACCGTGAGTCCTTTCTATATATAGCTGTCTGTATTTTTAGTATACAATCATGCCACGGTCTATTTTATGGAAGTATCTCCAAACCTCCGTCAGTCCTTATAGAAATGTAAATAGACCGAAATATGTGAAATACATTTATTAGTTGACTCAAACTAGAAAGTCTTGATATCAACAGTAATAATGACATAAAAACTTTAGAAAAGATGGCAAAGTTACTTAGTTTAGATGAGTCATTCCCATGAACCTCCTTGCAATATGCATGCATCCAGATGGGGATAGCTGGGAGACGCCGACACCAGGTAGAGACACAGCTGCAACGTTTCGAAGGTGTTTTTCCTTCTTTGTCAAGCATGCGTATTATATTGCATGGGAGGTACTTATACCTATCCATAATAAAAAACATTAAAGTGACACACTACATGTGAAAAAAAAACATACAATCTAAAACCAACACTACACTGAAACACATTAACTACAAAAATGCTTTGAAACTTAAATTTTCATTAAGACCACTAGGAGTAAGTGCATGCATTCTCCGTATCCAATATGCTTCACGTTGAAGCAGTCTCTTTTTACCTCTGTCTAGCCTATCTTCATCTATATGCTCAAGAACGCACCATCGAAGGTCAGATACAGTATGGCCTGCTTCTATAAAATGACGGGCAATGGTTGTTTCTCCCAAAATTTTCTTTTACATCCAACTCCTCTCTAGGTTTTTGTTTAAATGAACGTATGGTAGATGATGTTCATTTTCCCGATTCTTATTTCCCTACTAGTTTGGCCAATGTAAATTTTGCCAAAATGGGCATTTAATAAGGTAAACTACCTGAGAGGTGTTACATGTATAGAAACCTTTTATTGAAATATCAAATCCTTTAGAAAGGGTGTTTGAAGTAGACCTTGATGATAGACGTACAGTTCAGACATTTCAAGCATCCAAACGTCCCTGTTCTTGTAGTACTCAATCTCATTTTTTCTTGTAGTGCGTTTTTTCAAGTCAGACATACAACAATATCACCGGGTGGGTTTTTCCTGTTTAAAAACACAGATGGGGAAATTTTAAATATAGAAACCATTACTGGATACTTCTAAGTATTTGCCAATGTTTAAAAGTAGTTTTTTTAATTAAATTTGCATGAGCATCATATATGGATGAAACATTATTTTTCTTCATTATCTTTCTTTTTAATTTTTAGAAGATCCTCACGTTTTAATATTTTTTACTTCATCATGACTACTTTTTTTGTTACATTTCTAAACAA
>JAODAL010078015.1:0-13062 GCA_025379985.1 Phyllomedusa bahiana
AAAATCGGGTAATTCCCGCGATTTTTGTGCAGCAATGTACAGAATTAATTGCTGTGCCTTCCTGCACAAAAAATGCATCAAAAATGCACCTTGTGAAAGCACCCTAAGGGTTTTAACACAGCGCAGTTTTGGTGCAGTTTAAACTGCGCTCCAATTAAACTGCCTTTATTACCAGCAAGCTTCTTTCAGTTGTCTAAATTGTTCGGAAAGGTGTTACAAGTAAGTAATCAATTACTGTGTGTGAAGTCTTGTGGATTACAAACACACTAATTGATTCCTCACTTTCCAAACAGTTTACATAAGTGAAAAAAGCTTGCTGGTAATAAGGCAGTTTAATTGGAAAGCAGTTAAAACTGCACCAAAACTGCGCTGTGTGAAAGCACCCTAAGAAACGTGGAAAAAAGTTAAGACAGATGCATTATAAGTTACTGAAATAAAATTAGAGTTACACAGTACAGAACCAGTTCAGCCAGTATAAACAGTTTCTGACAAGGCTGTTAAACCCCATTGCTGACCAGGCACATTTTTCTTTTCCGTAGTAAATGCTGGTTTGAACACATTCTTGTGCTTGGTTATTGTATTGATTGTTTAGCTTTTTTTTTGTTTTTGTGATCATTATTTTATGCACTTTAAGCACTTCATTATATTATTGGCTTTATTGTGTCTATGTGACTTTACAAATTGTGTACACTCATATCAAAATCGTCTATTACCTATTATTGCTATAGCGAACCACGATAATACCCTTGTTAGTACATGTATCTTATCCATATTTTATGATCATGTTTTATTAAATATTTAGATTTTTTCTTTTATTAATTTCCTATTGCAAATCATGAATTATTAATTTATAATTAGAGATGGGCGAATTGATTCTAACGAAGTGGAATTCGTTTAGAATTTCAGGAAAACTTCGGTTCGGAACTAAGTCGAACTTTGGGGTACTTCGCGTGAACGAAGTGTGCTTTTGATTGATAAAATGGCTGCGGGCACATGGCGCTACATGGGGCAAAGAACTCTGGGAGGAAGAAGGGTATAGCCTGCATGACATGTGCAGAGATGAAGCCAATCAGAGACCGGCGGGATTCTGTGACGTCACCGCACTATATAAGTCCGGGCGTGACGCTGGGAGCTCATACCGCTCTCACTGTACTGAGTAGGGAAGGTGCTGCCGCGCGCTTTTGAACTGATACTAAAGAACTCATTTTTAATACAGCGATTTTTGGGGCTGTCTCAGCTTGTCTCAGAGACTGCTTCTCTTAACGTTCTATTTCTGATTTTGTGGGGTATTGGATCTGAAGTCCAGTGTGCGTCCACTGCAGCTGCATATACATTTTAATGCTATCTGCTAACAGCACATTAAACATCCAAGGGTGATCTAAGCCTGTTCCTGTTGTATTCATTTAAAGAAACAGCGTTTTTACAATACAAATACCACGTCATTTTTGGCTGCTCAATTCTTTTGGGGCCCAAAAACATCCAGGGTTTTAATTTAAACTTGGGTTTTTGGGCCGCTGTGGTTACTAAAATAAAACGTCTTTTTTCAAAACCCCCAAAAAAATTTTGCCCGTTTGCATAATTCACCAAACCCAAGGTTAATTACAAATTTTTTTCCCCTTTTTTTTTGTAGCGTAAAATAAAACGCCAATTTTAAAAAAAAAACGCTACAAAACTGGGAGTTTTTGTTGCTCAATTCTTTTCGTAATTTTTCACCAACGGTTTAAATAAGTATTTTTTTTTCATTTTTACTCAGTAAAAGAAACTTTGTTTTTTTCCAAACCCCCACCCGAAGAAATTCGTGGCACAATTTTATAACCAAGGTTAATTTAACCTGTTTTTGGGTTTCATATTCAGTAAAATAAACAGAGTTTTTAAAAAGGCAAAATACAAGTCAATTTTTTTCCCGCCCCATTGTGGAGCGCAATTTATATCCAAGGGGGCCCAAGTGTACGGGTGGGCCCCCCCTTCCCGGCCCCGGGCGCACCCGGTTCCCCCCCGGGCCGGGCCCCGCCCGGGGGGGGGTTTCCCCCGCTTTCCCGGGGCGACCCGGGGCCGCCCCCGGGGAGTAAAATTACCCCCCCGGGGGGCCCTTCCCATACCACCGCGGGCCCCCCCGCCGGGCAGGCCCGGGGGTGGCAGTTCCTACGCGCGCGGTCTCTCGAAATTTAAAAAGGGCCCTGGGCCCGATAAATTGGGTTTTCTGCCAGACCCTCCCCATTTAAGGGGCCGCTCTGCATCACTCCTTTCTGGATCATGTTCCCCGACCATAGAGGAAAACGTTCCTGAAGTATATTTTTCCCCATTAACCCCTGTACCAACCCCCTTTTTTACGTTTCCCACTCCGAAACCTTTTCCCCCTGCCCTGACCTTCCTGCCCCGCCAAACCACAACTATTGCCCCTGCCCTTTACCTTCTGCCTGCCCCAAGACTTTTCGATTCTCGGACTACGATTCTGTTTCCTTTTGCTCAAACCCCGGGGGGCCCTCCCCAACAAGTCAAAGCCCGGGGGACACCTGGTACCCCCAAGCCGCAGCAAGTCCATCCCGCTTTGCGGGGGGCTCTTTGGGAAAACCGGGGCCCACTTAGATTCCGTTTTCCCCGGCGTGGGGTTAACAAACATCCCCTTTTCGGGGGGTTTGAGATCCACTACCCAGAACCCCCTTACAGTTAGGGGCCACCAATTTGGGGATCCCCCCCAAGGGGCCTCTGCCAACCTCCGGGGGATTTTCAAAAACCCCTTTTCCCCCCAAACATCGCAGCAGATCGCGCAAAAAGCTCAGCAACTGGGTCAGTTGTCCGCCATGGATGCGCCAAACTCCTGGCGGCCCCATGCAGCAGCAGCAACCATGCCTCTTCGCCGGTGACTTCTTCTACCCCGGCCGTCCCGTGGCAACCGTGGGCCCGAAGCTTCGCCCTCCTCTACCTTTCCAGTGTGACGGAGACTCGAAGCTCTGTAGAGGTTTCATCACGCAGTGCTCATGCCGTGGAGCTGATGGGCCGGACCAGTTTCCCACTGAAAGGTCAAAGGTGGCGTTGTGTGTGAGCCTGCTGACCCGGGACGGTCTGGCTGGGCGACACCTCTTTGGGACCGGAATGACCTGTGACCGCAGACCTACAGGCCTTCCTGCAGAATTCGCAGCTTTATTGAGGAGCCCTGCCCGCAGATCTTACGTGGAGATGGCGCTATAAATCTACGCCAAAGGGGACTCTCGTAGGGGAATATGCGGTTCAATTCCGATCCTAGCTGCCGAAGCTCTCTTGGAATGACGCCCGCTCTCTGTGCCACATTTTAAGAAGGGTCTCTCGAGCAGAGTAAAGACGCCCTTGCAGCCAGAGATCTCCCTTCGTGTTGAGTGAGCTCATCCATTTTGCACTCGCATAGACGTTCGTTTCACGGAACGACAGCTAGGAGCTCCATTAAGGAGCGGATTAGCCACAACCCGCCGTCTTCCTCGTCTGGCTCCGTGTTCCAGACTTCCGCAACTCCTCCGCTGTTGTCCACTCGAAGAGCCCATGCAGTGGAGCCGGGCACACTTGTCGGAGTCCGAAACTGTCCCATCGAGGGTGGAGAGGAGAATCTCTGCCTCTACTGCGCCAAGCCCGGACCATTTCCGTAGGAGTTTTCCAGCGTCTCAAGCAGGGTGGGAAGCGCCCGGCACCTAGGGGGGCTGTAGGAGAGGCGTTCCCCTAGGTGCTCCAGCCATCCTCTACACGACTGAGGTTGCCAGTGGAGGTAACGACGGGATGCTGGGCCTATTCTTCGGGTACTCGGCGTTTGGACTCGGCTGCCGGGAACTTTATTCACGCTCCCTGGTGTCTCTTACGTTTGCAGGTGACCCTCTAGATAAGCGTTTGCTCATTCTTCTTCAGTGGGGAGCTTGCTCAGCGACTCCATCCAGTTCCTCACAGACCCGTGATGCTCGGTTGGGTCCTACACACTGAGAGATCTGCTTCCACGTCTCCTGCCCCGCGGATTTTACGGCGATCTGTGGGGGCACCTGGCTGCAACGCCACGCCCCTACACTTGACTGGAAAAGGGGCGAAGTCCAGCGTTGGGAATCGGAATGCCAGGACTCTCTGTTTGGTGGCACCACGCCCGGTGTCCATCTCTCCTCACCAGTCGTCCGTCACGTTTCTACAGGGTCTGCCCAGCGGAAAAGTATAGTACCAGGATCTTGGTGATGTATTCTCGGAAGCAGGTGGAGAAGTTACGGCCCCATCGGTCGTATGACTGTCCTATAGATCTCTCCCCCCGGTACCAGTCCCCCACGGGGGTAGGGTCTATCCTCTCTCTGTGCCCGAGACCCAGGCCATGTCGGCCTATTTAAGGAGAACTTGGCGAAGGGATTCATACGCAAGTCCTCCTCGTCCGCCGGTGCCGGCTTCTTTTTCGTTTTCAGAAAAAAGACTGGTTCACTTCGCACGTGCAGCGATTACAAAGGCTAAACAAGATCACGTAGTGAAGATTAGCTCCCCTCTCCTTGATTTCAGAGCTCTTCGCGCCTCGTGAGCAAGATCTTCACCAATTAGCTCTGCGAGGAGCTATAACCTCATCAGAATTCGAGAGGGAGATGAATGGAAGTCGGCATTGCAACACACGTGACGGGCATTTGAATATGGCGTGATGCCCTTGGTCTATGGCACGCCCCAGCTGTATTCCAGGAGTTCGTCAATGACGTAATTCGGGGACTTGCGTACACCAGCGTCATTGATCCTGGATGTTATTTTGATTTTTTCCACTGACTACGACCCATCGGTGACAAGTTCGCCAGGGATAATACGGCGTCGTGTTGCGGGACAACCACTGTGACGCTAAGCTGGAGAAGTGCTGCTTCCACCAGCCAGCCTTCCTTCCTGGGTTACATACGTCTTCCGCTCGACGGTCTTCAGATAGGAAATCTCTTGCGCTCCAGCAGTGCCGCGACCTTGCCGGGTATCCGGGCGATTCAACGGGCTCCTGGATTCGCTCCAATTTCTACCGGCCAATTTATTCCCCACTTTTCTCGCTGGTGGCTCCCATCGTGGCTCTCACGAACGCCAACCCTAAAATGTTGGCCTCCGTCTGCGGAGGAGGCATTCTTCACTAAAGGTTGCGTTCTCCTCTGCACTATTTTGGTGCGCAAGGATCCAGAGAGACCCTTCAGCCTTTGAGGTGCATGCTCTTCGTGGGAGCAGGGGCGGGACCTGACCCAGAAGGGTCCCAAAGGCAAGACCGTCTCATGCGGTTTTTTTTCTAAGACCTTCTCTTCGCAGAACGAAAATTTATGCCATTGGAGATCGGGAGCTATTGGCCAAAAATTGGCCCTGGAGGAGTGGCGACATCTCGATTGAGGGAGTCACCGACATCGTCTTGATGTCTTCAACAGCTCATAAAAATCTCCAATACCTGCAGACGGCCTCAGCGCTTAACTCCTCGCCAGGACCGGTGGTCCCTTTTTTGTTCTCTCGCTTTGATTTTAGATCCAATTTTCCGAGCCCGGTCGAGAAAAATTGTCAAGGCGGACGCCCTCTCCCGTGCTGACGTTACCGGGGAGGATACTGGTTCTTCGCATTCATTGCTCTCTGAACGGACTGGGTCCATGTGGCTTCTGTGGATTCCGTTGTAGTCCTCGGGCAGAGGCCTATGTGCGTCCTGCACCAGGAGGAGAATTCTGGGTTGGGGCATAGTTCTCTTCTGGCCGGCCACCCCGGGATACGAAAATCCTTTGCCCTCATCTCCCGGCATTATTGGTGGCCAACTCTGCTCCAAGACGTCAAGGACTTGTTTCGTGCACAAGTGGTACAGGAGAGAACAAAGGTTCCACGCCATAGGCCCACAGGCCTCCTAGTCCCTCTGCCTGTTCCAGAGGCTCCATGGACACACATAGGCATGGACTTTCATACGGACCTTCCTCGGGGAACTCGGGGTTTTTCATCTGGGTGGGTCACTGACTGATTTTCGAACGATATATCCCACTTTGTGCCGCGCCTGGTCTGCCATTCTGCGCCCCAGTTGGCGGGGTCTTTTTTTTCAGCATAATCTTCGCTGCATGTTTACTTCCCAACATTGTCTCGATCAGCGTCCAATTTGTCTCTAAATTGTGGCCGTGCCCTGTGTTTCCCGCTTGCAAATTAAACTGGACTTCTCATCAGCGTTACAATCCCAGACCAATGGCGGGTGGAGAGAGTAAACCAGATCTATAGGGTAGTATCTACGGCACTTTTGTGTCGGACCAGGACGAATGAGTGCCGAACTGCTTTCCTTGGGGCGAAGTTCCTCCTATAACCATCGGGACTCCGACTCTACTGGCGTTCCCCATTCCTTGTGGTTTTATAGACGTCACCACCGCCCTCCCTCCCTTGGCCTCAGCCTCTGAGGGTTTCTGTCGTGGACAACCAGGTTCAGGATATCAGGGTCATTTGGCATGAGACCCGACAAGCTTTACTCAAGGCTTCTGCCTGCATGAAGTCCAGGCTGCAAGAAGGAAGAGAAGACCTCCCCCTACGTTCCGCCCAGGGGATAGAAAGTGTGGGATCTCGGCCAAATTACATTACGCCTCAAGGTCCCCAGTTATACATTGGGGCCGCGGTTCCTGGGTCCGGTCAGAGTACTTCGGCAATTGAATCCAGTGTCCGATAAGCTCTCCTTCCTCCTTCTCCCCGGTCCCTAACGCCTTTAGGTCTCCCCCCTTTAAGCCTCTGGTCTTAAAAACCGATTCCCCCAGAGGGGCGCTGCCCCGCCCCGGTCCTAGAGTTCCCCTTTGTTTTTGAAGTAAAGGACATCTTAGACATAAAAACCCATCGGGGAAGCTTTTCTTTCGGTGATTGGAAAGGTTCGGCCCCAAAGAGGGCCCTGGGAACCGGAGTCTAAACCCTGAATAAAGGGGACTTACTCGTAAGTTCCTTAGCCTAAGAAAGGGGGGAGACCTAAGGGGGGGGGGGGGGGTACTGAGCGGCTGCCCCGTTCCCAGCCCCCCGGGGCACCCGGGGTTTCCCCTCCCGGGGCGCCCCGGGGTAAAAAGGGCGACGGTGATTTGGGGGTTTATGTGACGTTGCGCTGCCCATAGGGGGGCTCAAGGCAGCCGATACTGTTCCACTGTTATCCCTTGCCCCCTGGCAAAGGGAAAAAAAAACAATGCTGCCACCAGTTCGTCGTTTTTTTTTAAAAGACCGGTCGTTAGACTTAAGCAGGGTCGGGAAACCAAACCCCTTGGGTGCTTATACTAAGCCCGGAATTAGGGTGTGGGGCCCCTTTGATCAAACAGACAATCGTTTAAAAGTTTATAGATTTTAATTACCCCTTGAAGGGCCCCTAGACGGGAAAATATGTAAAAAGTGGATAATAATATAGGGTAGGAGAGGTGAAAATAAAAATTAGGGATTAAGAAAAAAAGGGCAGTTAAAATAAGCAAGTTCCGTTTTGTTGGTGCCCGGCCCCCGGGGGGGCGATGTGGCCTGCTGTTTAATAAAAAAGTAACTACTGCAAGTTATTGCAGGAGGTTTAACCAATCCTTCCGGATCGGCGGGACCCTCCATGTAATTTACTGGTACCATTAAGTGTAATTTATTAGTACCATTTTAGGATAGATGCAACTTTTTGATCAAATGTTCCAATTTTTTAGAGGCATGAAAATTTCCCCAAAAAAAAAACCCCAAAAACTTTTTGGCGTTTGGAATTCTTCTCTTCTACGGTGCTCAGTGTATGCAATAAATTAAGTTAATACATTGGACTTTTATGGATTCGTCGCTACCACTTATGTGTAACTATTTGGAAAATTGGCTAAAGGGGGTGATTTTAATTTTTATACATTTAAAAAAATTGTTTGTTTTTTATTTGTTACTTTTAAAAGAGTCCCTTGGTTATTAACTAATTTTCAGTACACCTTTGATTATTACACAATGCAGAAGGGTTTATCCAAAAATAACGGTTCCTTACCCCCCTTTCTGGGGAAAAAGTAAATATAACGTAAAACATGGGGGCTTGGAGCCTTCATTTTGGCTTCGAGTGAATGGAAAGGAAGGCACCCCCCTCCCCGCATATTATGGGGGTTTCAGCTGGGTGAGGAACGGTCACCCCTGTCTAAAAGGGTTAAACGCGGGAAAAAGGGGGCTCCTTCCTTGCCCCTTTGTGGCAGGGTATCTGCAATTTTTAGCTGACCAACCCCTTTTTGAGGGGAGACTTAGAGTAAACGTACTGGGCCCCTTTTGAAACCCGGATTACCCAAAAACGTCCCGTGTTTTGTAAGGGGTTAAAAAAATGAAAAAACGTGGGATGCAAATTTACTCAGCCCCCCGAGTCAATTTCTTATGTAGCTCCACTTTAATCGGCAATGACAGCTGCAGTTGTTGGTATGTCTCTACCATATTTGCAATTACAGGCTAGAATTTTTGCCCATTCATCTTTGCAAAATAGCTCTAGCTCAGTCAGATTGGCAAATGTTTGTGAACAGCAATTATCAAGTCATATCACAAATTCTCAGTGGGATTTAGGCCCGGACTTTGATTGGGCCATTAGAACACATGCATATGGATAGGATTGAGATCAGGGCTTTGTAATGGCCACTCCAAAACATTGACTTGGTTATCCTTAAGCCACTTTGTAACCAAGTTAGCAGTAGTCGGGTCATTGTCCATTAGAGACCGTTTCTACCAAGCTTTAACTTCCTGACTGATGTCTTAAGATGTGGCTTCAGAATTGCCACATAATCATCTTTCCTCATGATGCCATCTATTTTGTGAAATCAACCAGTCCCGTATGTAGCAAAACAACCCCACAACATGATTGCTGCCACTCTCGTGTTTCACAGTTGGGATGTGTTCTTAGGTGTCCAAGCTTCTCCATATTTCCTCCAACATACAGATGGTCACTATGGCCAAACAGTTCAATGTCAGTTTCATCAGATCACAGGACAGGTCTACAGAACAATGGTAGAGGTTCTTTGCTCATGTGTGCATTTGTAAACATTAATCTGGCTTTTATAGGTTTCTTTTGGAGCAATGGCTTCTTCCTGGCAGAGTTGTCTTTTAGCCCATGTTAATACAGTACTCGTTTCACTGTAGGCAATGACACAATCTGAACAGTTTCTGCCTGCATCTTCACTACGTCTTTTACTTTTGTTCTTGGGTTGATATGCACATGTTGGACCAAAGCACGTTCATCTCTGAGGCACAGAAACCATTTCCTTCCTGAGTGGTATGAAGGCTGGACATTCCCATCTTGTACTTGCGTATAATTGTTTGTACAGATGAACGAGGCACCTTCCGGTATCTGGAAATCGCACCAAGTCTGATTTCACAACTTATGCAAGTCCACAATTCTCTTCCTGATATCTTGACTGATTTCTTTACACTTTCCAGTGATGTTACACATAGAAGCAGTGTGTTTCTGGTGTGCTAAAAAAATACATCCATGGGTGTGTCTCTAATTAACGCAGATGTTGCCAATAAACCTATCAGAAGCTTCCAAAGCCATGACATCATCATATGGGCTGTCCCAAATTGTTTAAAGGCAGAGTAATCCTAGTGTATGTAAACGTTTGACTTTTCTGAATAAAAATGCCTTAAACAAATTCTCTCATTCTGGCATTTGGCAAATAATTGTGGTAATCCTAATTGAGCTAAAACGGGTATGGTTTATTCTGATTTCATGTCAGATAGTGAGAAAATCCTACATGTGTCTTTTTATATCGTGTATGTAAACTTCTGGTTTCAACTGTATAGCTCCCTGAAATTACTGTCACTTTAAAATAAATAAGACTTTGGCACAGTATTGCAAGTAAATAATAATAAACCTTCTCTTATTTGTGCACCTTAGAAAATCATGCGTTATACAAGCCAATTCAAATGAAGGAACTGCATACATCTTTTTGCGTCATCTGAACAGAAAACATTTCAAGAAACCATCATCTCGACAGCGCTCTCTAAGCAGAACACAGCACGAGTGTTTGCACAGTAAAATAATATTCGTATATCATCTTGACATGAAATGCTTATTTGCTTGAACCAGAATGATTTACTGAATTGCTCTTCCACATATAATACGCTACATCCTTCAAAAAAAAGAGGTTTCAGACCCAGGCAACCCCCTTCACAGTCATTCAATGCCCTCAGGAGTACAAGCCTAAAAAGCTGTGTTTTTTTTTTTGCTTTTTTTATCCTGCAAACCTTTAACCCCTATTAAATAGTATGCGGAATTCACGCAAGCACCAATTTTCATTCTTCCAACAAACAATACGGTCTTGATAAGGCTTCAAAAAAAAAAAAAATAAAAAAAAACGGCACAGCAATATTTTCCGCGGAAAGAACCTCTTGATTGGTCATGTCACCATATCCTGATCAAGAGAAATACAAATACACAAAACTAGAAAAGCATCACACAACTATCATTTATTCTGTGTCAAAACCTATTGTGGGGAAAGAATCAAAAACAGAAAAAAAAAAATTCTACCCAAAAAAAAAAAAAAAAAATCATTTCACAAAATAATGGTCAAAGAGGTGTAGGATTATAATCATAAAAAGTATGATAATGTGGCAGAAATGTCTGCGCCCCTTTCTAAATCCTTCATAATAAGGGGGTTCCAAATACCAAGCACATTGTACAAATCGCCCCATTCTGATAAAGACATTTTCTGGCACATGGGGCATAAAACCCCAACACACATTATCCATATGTGTGCACGTGATTACTTTTCACCCTCATGCCACATATGAAATGTTTAAAATAAGTACAAAACAGTGTGAAATGCACCACAATCTTAATGTAAATTTTTATTTCTGGGCTCTTAGCAACCTGGATGTCAACATCTGTGACAGCTGTTGAGGCAGACATGCTAGTTCTTCACCATCCAAGAAATGGCCAGTGAGAGTGTTCGAGAGCAAGTGTTCAGATATAGTTACAGGTAAGGCTTTAGGCCGCGGCTTATACTGGGACGTATCTCGCCACGTATTTCGGGGCCGTAAATGCGCTAAAAACAGGGTGAGCTACTTCCCAATTTAAATTTCGGTTAATCCAAAAGTTCTCAGTGAACTATGGATTACGTCTCCTCCCCCCGCTCGCACAATACGCCGAGCAGAAGAGAAGTACCGTCAAATTATTCCACGGTGTATACGCGCCGAGAATAATGAACGGATATCGGGCCGACGGGCTGCCCCCCCACCCCACCCCAAGCACACGCCGTAATTGCGGGCGAAATACGTGCCCGCAATTACACCATGTGAACAAAGCCTTAGTGCACACCAAACAAAAAAAAAAAAAAAATAGTTCAATGGTAAAGACTTGCCTAAGGGCTTGTTCACCAAAAGGCGTTTTGTGATCCGTTTTAAAAAAATCCGCAAAAAAGGAAATCAAAATTGGGCAATGGGGATTTAACCCTATTTAAATGGGAAAACCCATCCCTGTCCCCCGGAAAAAAGGATTTTTGAGGTCTTTAAAAACCCGCAAAAAGTTTTCCAACGAACGCCCATAAGAAAGAATAACTGAGTTCCGCTTTTGGCACTTGTCCAAAGGCTCCAATTGGTAACGTCAGCTGGCTTTGATTTGAAGCGGATGCAAAAGGACTGGGGTAATTGGGGGTTTTTTTAGGGGTTGGGGGGGGGGGTTAGGGGGTTTTTTGTTTAATTAAGGTGTAAGGTTTTAGGGGAAGGGGGGGGGGGGGAAGGGGGGGGGGGGGGAAAAAAAGAAAAAAATTTAAAAAGGAAAAGTTAAAATAAAAATTTTAAAATTTTTAAAAAAAAAGAAAAAAGGAAAAAGCCCCCAAATGGTCAATGGGGAGCATTGGATACACCATAATTTATTGGGAAACAAACCACATACATGTACATGATAAATTAGGATTTAGAATATGAAGTGTCAAATATAAATAAATAAAAATCCCGATTAAATTACACATGGAATAAGGTATGAAAATGGTGCCAAGCAAGTATCACTTGCATACATATATTAAGAAATTAAGATTTTTTTTTATACTGTATGTGTCACTTGATATTTATTCTTAATCATGATACTGTAACGTGCATGTATGTTATTGTGCTTCCCTATAAATTATGGTGTATCCACTGTTTCCCATTGACCATTTGTGTATATTTTAATGTTTTTTGAATGCATTTAAAAATATTAAATTAAATTTGGTACAATTTTATTTCCTATATACACGAGTATAAGCCGACCTGAATAAAGCCGAGCACCTCTTTTGCCCACAAAAAAAAAAAAAAAACACGGGAAAAAAACTTATTGATTCAAATATAAGCCTAGGATGAAAAATTTACTTACTGGTAAATTTCAAAAATATAAATGGACACCAATATCATTACATAGGCAGTTTAATGTCCCCCATTAGGCAGGTATAGGCAATTATAGGTCTCCCATAGGCCGTTAATATGTCCCCCATAGGCAGGGATGGGCAGTTATAGGTCCCCATAGGCCGGTAAAGTTCCCATAGGCAGGGTTTTTTAAAAAAAAAAAAAAAAAATTAAGAAAAACACTACTCCCCCTTTCCCAGCTGTTCCGATGGGGCTGTGTCTTTCGCCCCGATACAGGCGGCTGTTTTTCATCAGGCATCTCCGGAAGGTTTGCAAGTCTGCTTGCAGTCTTCCGGAGTCCTATTGTGGAGCAGAAAGTCCTTGCTCTCTGCCCCGCAATAGTATCTTCAGCTGTATGCGCTCCCAGGAGTCGCATACAGCTGAAGAGATCCCGCCCCCGGCGCCCGAGCCATGGCAGTGCCCCGACACTGACTGACTCCAGTGTCATCTGTATGTCCTTCCAGAGGAGTCGCATACAGCGGGAAATACCACCGCCGGCGCCCGGGCCATGGCAGCGCCCAATGCAGACGGTGACTCAAGTATAAGCCAAGGACGGCTTTTTCAGCACATTCTTTGTCTAAAAAAACTCAGCTATACTCGAGTATATTAAAGGTACTTCTTGCTAGCTCCCGAGTTGTGTTCTTTCACACTTAGGCTATGTTCACATGGTTTATTTGCAGGGCGTAATTACGCCCCGTAATTACCCGGTGGACGGGGGCGGGGGGGCCGGGACCCCTTTTACCGGGCCCAAACATCATTACCAGCACGCGTATACGCCCGGGCCTG
>JAODAL010078016.1:0-13062 GCA_025379985.1 Phyllomedusa bahiana
ACAGTACTGGGGACTGTGCAAGAAAAATCCCAGCACCGCCCCCCAAAAGCAGGGAAGTTTTGCGAGCGGCTGTCTTATGGGTTTTTTGCATCGTATATTTTTCCCCAAACTTATGGTACTGTGGTTTTTCCTGCTTTTTGCATGCGTGTAAAAATGAAATTTTAAGGGTGCAGCTTTCGCCCACTTAGGGGAGAGATATATGGGTTACCCCCCATCAGCTGACTGGGATTTTTTTTAATAGCAGGGGCTAGTTCCTCTTTTTCTACCCCTGTTTTTTCCCCACCCCCAGAATGTCATTGTGCCACTCTCTGACCTCTGCTGCTGGCTCCCGCCGCACCTCCAACTCTGTCACGATGTTCCACCTACCCTCAGTTGTTTTTTTAGCTACTCTGCTAGATTTTATCAGGCTACATTCCCCCTTTAGTTTTTTTGGTCGTTTTGCCCTCTTAAGTGCCCAGGGAATTTTATAGTGAAGCATTCTAAGAGCGGCGGCAGTCATGTGGTCATACAAAAACCCCAAAATTGTATAAGCCCAAAAACCAAGCTCCCTCTGCATATTAAGCAGGGCACAACGTTCACACCCCCTGCAGGCTTGTGCACCTGGAAAAGTGTTTTTTAACGTGATTCGTCCCGAAGAAATTTCGGAACGAAGTTTTTTTTTGCCGAGAAATTCGGAAAGTGAACAAACCGAATTTCGGAATTTTTTTCGCCCACTCTATTTAGTAAATTTGAAATTTATTTAGTCTTAGAAAAGACGGTTTTCGGGCGGACAGTTTAAATTTTATTTAAATATATAAATGTCCCTAAAAAAGGATGGGAAAAATTATTAAAGAAAACCCCCCTTCATGTAAAAAAAAAGGATTCAGTCTCCGGGGGAAAAAAATTTTTCACTGTAAGAACTTAAATCGTGGAATAACTCCGAGGAGCTAGTTTACAGCGGCCCTTTGGGGTTTTTCAAGAAAGGAGATAACTACCTTTGAAACTGAAAGAATATCAAAACGTACATAAATGTAAAATTTGGTCCTGGCTGGGGGGGCTTGGGGTCGGGGAAAGGGGGGCTTCCCGGAGCGGGTTTTGCTTCTTGCCTTGGGTTGGGCTTTAAACCCAGTGGGGAGGGGGGGCTTAAAATACTTGTTTTCCCCCCCTCTCGCCCACTTTTTCCCCCCCTTTGGGTTTTAACTTGTTTGGACCATGTTTTTTTTCAACGTACTAACTAGTAACTAGAAATTTAAATCCCCCTTAAGTAGTTAGGTAGGTATAAAGGTCCCCTATTAGGTAGGAGGGTATCTAGGTCCCCTTACTAGATAGGTAGGTATATAAGCCCTCATTAGGTAGGATGCCTCCCCTACTGAATATGTATATAGTCCCCCATTAAGTACGTGGGTATATACCCTATATGGTAGGTATATAGGCCCCTCTAATAGGCAGATAGATATATAGACCCACCATTAAGTAAGTAGATAGTAAGTAGTAAGTAGATAGGTAGTTATATAGACACACATTGGGGCAAATAAAAACCCCAGTGGGTAGGTAATTTAAGGGGCCCCATGTTAGTAGGTATATAGGCCCACTGTAGGTGGTTCCCTATAGGTAAGTATATAGGCACCCAGTAGGTAGACCCCCTGAAAGTAGGTACATAGGCCCCTTCCGTGGGTAATGTATGGGACCCCGGAGGAGGTATAAATGCCCTCTGATTGATTACTTTTTTTAAAAAGATACGTACCTTTCCCCATTCCCCACCTGAAGAGCACATTCTGCCTATGCAACAACATTGCTCCCTACATTAAGGTTTTTTTGACCTAGGATTTTATGATGCAGGAGGCGGTTTAACATCGGACATGGTGCAGGAACCCAGGGAAAAGCCTCCAATTAAAAAAAAGCGCGGGCTGGGGGACACCCTTGGGGATCCCGCATGGCAGCAGCAAAAAAGTTGTCCTTCGGTTGGCCAGTCCAACAATGACTGTGCACATACTGGGATATTCTCAAGATTGTAGGTGGCAAGCAGTCTGGGAAGGCAAAGTTACTGAAAGAAACTATTAAAAAATCAATAAAACATGCCATCTAAGCTGTTGTCTGAACAAAAAACAGATAGGCAACAGGTCAGGATTTCCCTGACCTTTGACAATCCCACAAAAAAGAGTAAGGCCATATTCACTTTTTTATTTTATTTTATATTATTCATTCAGCCTTCACATGACAACTGGTACAATGACCAAAATCAAGGACTGTCCTCCTAGATCCGGGAGTTTTGGAAGGCATAAAAGTGCCATATTATCATACATTGATAATTTAACTAAATAGCCCCCAAAATCAAAAAGTACCCACATACCAAAAGCAACAAAATTTTCCTATAAACCATTTTTAGTGAACACCTGCTATCGTAAGTTGTCAGCCATTTAAGAATTTTTTTTAGCCACAAATCACTAAAAAGTACTACTTATCCCCACAAAACCCAAAAAAAAAATTTAAAACAAAGCAATAACTGTTTCAAGGGGGGAAACTTTTTTGGCTAGACAGTAACCACATACATAATTATTGTTAATGACCATTCAAAATTTTTATCGTTTTCACAACATCTAGGTCCCCTTTTTGCAAAAATAGTAGGGCCTTACAGTTGGAAACTGAGGCCCACACGTAGCTCGGATCAGTTAACCTTTTAAAAGGGTTTTTTGGGGCAAAAACTGAATGTCTTGTGTAGAGGTTTCATACACGAATAACTTTCAGTATGTTTAGCATTTGTTGAAACTAAATTTCCACACATAAAAAATTTAAACAAACACATAAAAGAGCAAAAGGCACAAAGAAGAAATAAATTTTTAATTTTAGTCACTGATAAAAATTACAAATTTAACTTTTTTAATGAGAAATTATGGCAGCATAGTCATAAAACATCTTTTAAAAAGTAATTAAAATGGGAAGGGACGATTTATTTGCTCAATTGCGTAAGGTTCCCCAAAATTGCTTCTTTTAAAGCAGCCTTTTTATGGTTCTAAACATAGTAAAAAAACTACATGGGAAAAAAGTGTGAAAAATTTAGGAAAAGATGAATTCTGCACATTGTCTGCATAAACTGTTAATAAAATTTATTGTTGGCATTTTGTAGTGAAATATGTGGAAATTATGGTAAAAAATACAGGAAATTAACATGATTTTCTACAATTATATTTTGTAATAAAGTAAATTGGCTCTACATATTGAATTAAAAATCCATATTTCCTATCGTGGATTAAAACATTTGTAAAACTGTTTCATCATTGCAAAAGGAAAAGGCAACCACATTTCATCTATTTGTTGACATGATATAAAATGAGGCGATACATACATTTATCATTCTTATTAAATATATATTCAAGTATAATATTAAAGAGCATTTCACTAATATCGGATAAATGATTTTAGATATAGTTATAGTGATAAAAAAAAGTTTTTTAAAAAGTTATATCAGTTTTTTAGTTATACCTGTTTTCAGTAAAATAGGATATATGATAACAATCATGAGCTTATTTGATACAATACATTTTTTGACATGTCAAAAAATATTTCCCCTCAAGATAGAAATTTCACCACATAAAATTAAAAAAAAAGGAAAATTTTGTTTTTATATAATAAATAACGGAAATACAGTATGCCCTCTCTAAACTAACAAAGTCAATTTAACCCGTCTCAATGTCATAACACTCATAGTTTTGTTGTACTTTAAAATTTTTCGATTAAAAGAGACACAAAAAGCCTTGACATTGTAGAAGGTAATTAAAAATTCTGTTTCTTTTGTGTCTTGAAATTTTGGAACAATGAAAAAAGGCAAAGTTCGTCAGCACCCCTAACACAGTGAAAAAAATAGCAAAAGCAAAAACGCTGTGAATAAAAAGGGAAATTGTAAGTTAAAAGTCTGAAAAAATAAAAATTTTTATTTTTAACTGCATTTATTTTGTTTTTCATGCATATTAATTTGAGTTTCGTACATACACATTTATTTGTTTAGCACATACACATGTGGACAAAATTGCTGGCACTGTTCTGTTAAAGAAAATAAAACCACAATAGTCACTGACAAAAGTGATTAAAACTGACAAAAGTAATTAGAAATTTAAATTGACTGAAAATCAACTAATCAAAATCAACTTGTTGTTTGTGTTTCAACCAAAAATGTTTAAACTGGACTTTATAAAACTGATGGAACTCTTAACTTAATATTTTTCTGCACAACCTTTTGAGGCAATTACTGCAAAGAAATTATTCGTGCAACTCTTAATGAGACTTCTGCACTAGGCCACAGGCATTTTGGCCCACTCCTTGTGTGTTTTATTTTCCATAGTCCTTATAAAAACTTCACATAATCCATAAAAATGCAAGCATGAATCTGTAGCAACAAAGAGATAAACCAACCTCACTTACACATTTCTGATCAGAAAAAGTCTTTAATGGGGTTGTCTCACAATGCTGTTTCACAGAGCCACAGCCAGCTTCAGACTCACACTCCCTGGTCAATCTGTAGGTAGGTCTGTCACGCTTCACGCCGCGGCCCCTGCTAGGGACCGACGGCGTGCCCGTGTCTCCTGTGTCCCGGCCGCTGCTGCGACATCCCCTGGTGTCCCTGGCTCTCTACACGCACCTATCCTGGCTCCTTCCACTCCTGAAGCCTCACCACCTGTGCTTCCTCCAGCTCCCTGGCATCCTGTGCGCACATGCGCGGCACTGCATCACATTTAAAGAGTCAGAGTACCTTGGCCCTGCCCAGTGACCTGTAACCTCTGGCTACAAAATGAACCTCCTACCTTTACTCTGGGTCAGTTCATTGTTGTCTTCAGCACAAGAGCTTGACCCCTTGACTGCTGCATTGCTGCTATTCTATTATAGGTTCCTATACGTCTATCAGTTCCTGTTGGACATTTGCCGCTGCACCAGCCTGCCTACCTGCTGTACATCTGCCGCTGCACCTGCTGGCCTATACCTGCTACCTACCTGGACTGGGCATACGTTCACTAGCTACACCTGGACTGTGTGTACATTTATCTGCTACACCTGCGGTGTTCTGTCTCCAACCCAGACCTGCACTTCGGCTACCCACCGCCTGCATCTACTATCTTGGCCCGCGGTGGGCCCAGAGGATCCGTCCAACTGCATGTTTCTAGCCATCCCGGTTAGAATCATGACAAGGTCTACCGTAGAGATTGGCATATTCGCTCAACTATTTCTAGCTGAGCTTGTTACAGTGGCATGACTACCTGAGGTTTATAAACTGTAATACACAAGGCTACAGAGCTCTAAAGGGTTAAAAAGGTTAACATTTGTCATTAACTTGATTAAACAAACTCCTGTGCAACTGATAACACTAAGCAAGGAGTCAGCCTGGTCGGACAAGGCTGTTTGGAGCAATCAGAGTAGAGAAAAAGCAGAGAGAGGTAGTCACTAACCTAGAGAAATTTATGTAAACAAGCAAAAAACAAGCAAAATCAAAAGAGCAATTTATCTGGTGGTAATCTTGATTTACCTAAAACATAGAGCTGATTTGACTTGCCAAAAAGCTCAAATTTTGTCTCATCTGTCCATAGGACATTCTCCTAGAAGCTTTGTGGCTTCTGAATATTCACCCGGCAAATTCCAGTCTCGCTTTTTTATGATCTGCTTTCAACAGTAATTTCTTCCTCAGCCATCTTCTATTAAGTCCACTTTAGCAAAGACAGAGATGGATGGTGTAATCTGACACTGATTTAGTTTGACCTTGGAGTTCACCGGAACCAGGATAGAAGGACAGGGACAGACAGTGCACCCTAGTGCTACGTCCACCAAGACTGTCCCTGCCTACTTGCCTCCCCGACCCAAAGCGGTCAGCAACAACTGGACAGCAACAACTAGACACCGGTCCCTACCCTGAGAATGTGCAAACACAGAATGGACAAGACAGACAAACACAAAGTGGGATGTTAGACAGAGCAGGTCAAAGCCGGAGAGAACAACGCAGTACAAAATCATCAAGCAAGAGCATGTCAAGAGAAAAGACACAAGACTTGGATACCAGGAAAAACAGTAGAACAAAGCACACCAGCTTCAGCCATAATAGACTATCACCAGCACAGGACCACAGAAACTGTGGTCTTAAATAGGGATGTCAGTGTCTGATTCCAGCCCTCTGACATCCGGATCACATAGAACACAGACAACCAGGCGCGAAAGGTGAGTAGTGCAGACAGTTGTAACTTATTACTCAAGCAGAACGATCTGCAGCCCTGCCCTAGGCTAAGCAGAACCAGACAGGTGTGGCAGAGCTGTCAATCACACCCAGACAGCACAGTATCAGACCGTGTTCAGAGAATCTGCAATACAGGTGAACTTTATGGCCAAAAGCGCAGTCTCTGCCGTACTTTGCGGATAAGGGACTGTGCTGTGGTCTGAACCAGCATGGCTGTAACACCATCTCTTCAATTTGACAGCAATTTCCTCTTGCGACCACATACCGGACGGTTCTCTACAGTCCTATAGACCTTAAACTTCTGAATATGTGTAACTGTAGGAACAGGAACATCAAACTGTTTGGAGATGGTCTCAGAGCCTTTACCTTTAACATGTTTGTTTATAATTTTCTTTTTAGTCTCCTGAGACAAGCCTCTCCTTAGTCTCCTTTGGTCCATGTTCAGTATGGGGCACTTTATGATACCACACAGCACAGTAACTCGTTTTCCCCAAAAACGGGGGGGAACCGGAAAAAAAGGACACGCACCCCAAAATGTCGCCCCCAAATTTTCCCGCCAGCCCCCCCCCAAAGGGGGTTAGAAAAACGGAAGCAAAAAAAAACCCCCCCCCCAAAATTAAAACCAAGAATAAAGAAAAAAACACAAATGGGTTTTAACGGGAAAAAAACCCCCAGGAACAACCAGAAAAAAACATCAAAAGAGCAAAAAAGGGCACAAAGGGGGAAAAAAATAAAAAAAACCCCCCACAATAAAACAACCCCCGGGCCCCAAAAGTGGGTTAAAAATTTTGGGTAAAAGCGATTCCCCCTGCTGGGAAATAAAAAACGGGAAAACCCAAATCCCAAAAGGGGAGAGGGCAACTTTTAAAACCCCCAAAAACAAAGCCCCCCCTAGGTAAAAAAAAGGGGGGGGTTCTCCCCAAAGACAAAAAAAAGGTGTTTTGAAAAAAAGATCCAAACAAACATTACCAAAAGCGGTTGTGTTTTTTGGGGGGGGGGGGTTTTGGGGGGGGCCCAAAGGGAAAAAAAACCCTTATTTTTTGCAGAATTTTCCCTTTGGGGGGAAAGGGGGTTTTTCCCAAAGTTTTAGAAAACTTCTAATAAAAAGGAAAACAAAATAAATTTTTGGGAGTGGTTGACCCTTTTTAAATTTTTTAAAAATTTTTTTTAGTTTTGGAAATTTTTTCCCGGGTAGGGGGTTTGGGGATTTAAAAAAAAAAAAATTTTATTTTAAAAGGATGTTTGGGGAAAAAAAAAGGAAAAAGAAAGATGAAAAAATTTTTTTTTTTTTTGGGGGGGGAAAAATTTTTTTAAAAAAGTTTTGGGGAATAAAGGTTGAGGGGAAAATTTTAAAATAAAGGTTCAAAAAGGGGGTTTTTAAAATATTTGGGGGGGAAATTGGGAAAGAAAAGAAAAACAAAAAAAAAAAAGAAAATGTGGGAAAATTGGGGGGGGAGGGGTGTTTTAAAAAAAAAAAAAAAGAAAGGAAAAAACCCCCCAAGGGGGCGGGGGGGGGGGAAAAAAAGGGGGGAAAGGGGGGTTTTTTTTGGAAGTAAAAAAATTTTTTTTTAAAAAAGGGGAGATGGGGAGAAATTGAGAGGTTAAAAAAGGAAAAAAATTTAAAAAAAAAGGTAAGGAAAAAGGGCCCCCAACCAAACTCCCAGTCCCGGCTAAAAAAGAATATTCCAAACCAAAACGGGAAACATAGTTAAATAAAGAAAAAAACAAAAAAAGGGAAAAACGGACTCAACGACGGCCCACCGACCACACCCCACTCCAAAAGACACTTAAGGAAACAGGTGGGGATGTCCCACCTCACCTCTCTCCAATCCAATTCCATACATCTCCAAAACAGGGTTTAAATAAGTACCGGGCTACAAAAAAGGGAAACCATTTTTCCCAGATGAAAATATTGACTAAAGCGCAGGGGGGAATCAGTTCTAAACTCCTCCCCGACGTTTAAGGTGGCACCTCCCGTATCCAGACGTCATGGTTGGGGCATGGTTGGACAGGTGGTTTTATAACCAAAGTCTGGGGATCCTAATTAGCAGCCAAAGGGAAAGACCGTAAGTGGGATTTTAAAAGACCTGGGTAGGGGGAAATTCAACAATAAACAATAGGCCAGTAAAAACTTTAACCTCTGTTGTAGGGAAAATGTTAAGGTTTCTCAGAGAAGCTATCCTGGGGTATCTCACGAAAAAAATGTATAACACGTTTTAGCATGGGTTCATGAAGGAACGGTCCTGTCAACTAATCTCACAGCCTTTAGGAAGTCAGTGCAGACTGGCGGGGGAGGCACTGGGTGTATATTCTAATTTTTTTTAAGCATTTGATACGGTCCACATAAAAGGTTTGGTAAATAAAATGAAATGCTTGGACTGGGGGAAAAAGTTGCAAGTGGGTACGCAACTGGCTCCCCTGTAGAAAGCAAAGGGTAAATTAACGTACAACTCAGACTGGATCGTGTTACCCCGGGGGGGTACCACAAGGGTCATATTGGGGCCCATCCCTTTAACAAAATTTTAATTTTAAGACTTTTCACAGGGGAAAACACAGAAAATATCGAATTTGCAGACGTACTAACTCTGTAAAAAAAACAACAAATAGAGATAATATGTATTACAAAGGATCTGGATAATTTGGGGCCCGGGCAGGGAAATGGCAGATGAGTTTTAAAACGATAAATGCAAGTTATGCACATGGGGAAGAGAAAACCTTACAGAAACATGTTAAATAAAAACACTGGGCAAAAGTGACAGGAAAAAGGATTTTGGAATCCGGGGGGACAGTAAACTTAATTGTAGCAGCCAGGTCAGGCAGCAGCAGCCAAAGCAAATAGACGGGGGGGGCATTAAAAGGGGGCATAGTTTACATGATGAGAACAAAATTCTCCCCATTATACAAGTCCCTGTTAGCCAAAAAGGGAAATTGTGTAATTTTTGGGCACCATGCACGGGAAAAGACTTGTAGACTTGAACAGGTACAAAGGCGGGCAACAAAAATAATAAAAGGCTGGGTGGACACATACACAGAAAGATTGGGAAGATTAGGGTTTTTTAGTTTGAGAAAAAAGGCTTCAGGGGAAAAAAAAAGTTTTAAAACAACAAAGGTCAATATAGAATTCTCCCAAATTTATTTAACACAGGGCTGTACAAACAAGGGGATCATTTACCTTTAGGAACGAAAGTTTCTACAAAACAAAAAGGGATTCTTTACTTAAGGCAGTTTAGACTATGGAATTCTCTCCCAAGGGGGCTGGGCATGTTTAATTCAATAACCGAGTTCAAAAAGGGTTTTTGGGTCATTTCTGGACGTAATAATATAACAAGTTAAGTACAATTTAGGAAGGTTTATTGATCCAGGATTTTTCTGATTGCCAGATTGGAGTCAGGGAAGGGAATTTTTCCCTAAAATAGGACAATTGGCTTCAAACCCCATTTGGGGGTTTTTGCCTTCCTCTGGATCAACACCTTACACAACAGCTGAACGAGATGGACGACTTGTCATTTTTTTAGCCTTACAAACTATGAAACTATGAAACTATGAACCGATGCGGGACAATTTCGGATCCTAATACCTGTGATTCTATGGATCATGTTCAGCACCCCTTTCCAGAAAGGTTGTAGGACCGGACAGCCCCACCAGACATGAGACATGGTCCCCCTCTCCCTCCTACACCGCCAACAGACCGCAGGAACGGAAGGATAGAAGGAGTTGAGTAAAGCGGGATCGTGATACCATCTCGTGAGAATTTTATAGCTCAATTCGTGTGCCCTGGAGGACACCGAAGATTTGTGGGTCAGCTGGAACACCCTGGACCAGTCATCACCCGAGAGGGTCTGGTTGAGTTCCCTCTCCCAGCTATTCTGAAAGGAGAGCTTATCGCCGGTCGCTGAGGCAGTCACAAGTCTATACAGGCCGGAGAGGGCCCACCTCTCAGAATAACGTCCCAGACACCACAGCTCAAAAGTGGTTGGAGGTCCATGCAACCCTAACAGTCTTTTCCACTTCAAGCAAAAACTGCTCAATTGATAGAAGTGGAAACGAGAAAACTGCACCGCATTAGCCTCACCAACCAACACCTCATAACTCTTCAGCGCTCCCGCAGCAACCACTTGATCGAGGACCAAAGTGGCCGCTCCATCACCCAACAGTCGGGAAAGGGCCACCGTCAGGGAGGAAGGGATTTCAGGGTTGCCCAATAATGGGGTATAGGGGCCCCCCACCTTGAAGAGCCCGGGCTTGGAGGCATAAGACCGAAATGCCAAAACCGACGTGGACGCAATCAGAGGAGCACGGAGGAGCAGGCCTCTGGGCAAAACCGACCGCGGAAGCAACGGGAGCGCCGCGATGGGAGCCACATATATCGAGTCCTCTTAACGCACCCAGAGCTTGGAATTCCCCCCCTTAAATGCATCCAGCGTTCTCACTGCCAGGTAATAAGCTTGGAAGTCCAGTAGCGCCAGACCACCTTCTGCCTTTGGTCTACGCAGTGTAGCGCTCGCTATCCTCGGTCTACCCCGAGCCCACACGAACTGAGAGGTAACCTTCCTCAAAGTTTTGAAAAACGTTCTGGGGAGTTGGATTTCATCCCTGACTTCTCTTACTTCATGAGGACCTTACAGGGAGTAATATGGGGATTGCTTGAAAAAGGTACAGCAGTCATGGGAGAATGTTCATCTTTAAGATGTTTATCTGACCTAACCACGAAAAGTCTTTTTTGTCCCATTTTAACAAATCCTGTGTAATGTTAGTGAGCATCGGGGCGAAGTTGAGATAAAACATCTTGTCAGGGTTTGAGGGTATATCAACCCCCAAATACTTGAAAGAGCAGTGAGCCCAGGAGAATGAATAATTAGCCTTCATGGAGGACAGAATATCCCTAGGAATATGTAACCCCATTGCCGCGCTCTTGGTCATGTTTATTTTATGGTTGCTGTATAGGCTGTATTCTTCCATTAACTCAAGTGCCGCCGGTAGCGAGGAGACAGGGTTACCAAGGTAGAGGAGCAAGTCGTCAGCAAAAGCTGAGCATTTGAAATGTTGGTCCCCCACTCTGATTCCCTGTATTCGGGAGTCCCTACGCAGCGCCCGCAACAGATGCTCCATGGCCAGGAATGTAGAGAAAGGGGAGAGAGGACATCCCTGTCTGGTGCCATTCCCAATTATCAGGGGATCCGACAAAACCCCATTGATCCTCACCTGGGCTTGAGGCAAGGCATACAGAGCCATAATCCTCCGATGCAGCACCGGGCCCAGACCCAACGACCACAACACCCCCTCCAAAAAAGCCCACGCGACCCTGTCAAATGCCTTCTCCTCTTCAAGGGACAGAAGAAGACACTGACTCCTTTGAAGCCGAGCATGATGAAGTATGGAAAAAGTTTTGAGCGTGTTGTCCCTCGCCTCCCTGGATGGCACAAACCCCACCTAGTCCTGATGAATAATGTCCCCTAGCAATGGGATCAATCTGTTCGCTATAAATTTGGCGAAGATTTTCACATCCGTGTTTATTAGAGAGAGGGGGGGGAAGTTCTGACACTGTGATGGGTCCTTACCCTCCTTAGGAATCACCACAATGTGAGCCCGCAGGAAAGCCGGGTCAAAGGGAGAGTCCGCGGACGCCTCGTTGAATGCCCTGAGGAAGGGCAGGGTCAATTCGGTCTTGACTGTTTTATAGAAAAGAGCTGTATACCCATCTGGGCCTGGGCTCTTACCAGAGGGCAAAGATTTAATAGCCACCAGGAGCTCTTCCTCAGAGAATGGCTCCTCCAGGGAGGTGAGGGTTTCAACAGGGAGAGGAGGCAGAGCTGCCCTGGCCAAATAGGAGAGAAGCAAATCCCCCGAAACATCGCAGGGAGGGACGTTATACAGTTTGGATTAGTATTCGTGGAAGACCCGTCAAATGTCCTCCATGAGGTAGACCAGACATCCCCCATGAGACTTGATAGATGGAACATAAAGCGATGCCCTCCTGTCCCGTAATGCTCGGGCTAGGGACTTGCCTGGTTTATCACATAGTCTCCAAAAAATTGGGAATCTCGCAAGAGAACAAAGAGTGACTTTTGTCACTATATTTACTATTTTGCCATAGCAAACTTAAACTCTATCAGTTCTCTATCTGTAAAACACTAAAACGAACTTTATTATGTATAACTCTTAACCACTATACACACTATTTAAAAACCAGATTTCTAACCTCACCATTTAACCCTTTCTACTTCTGAAAGAAGGAATAGATCCTTTTCTATTATCAAGTCTGGTGGAACACCACCATTAACAAAGGAAAGCCTTAATAAATACAGCAATTTACTAGCTCCAGAAGGGATCCCAAGCCCCTACTTGGGCAGGTCGTCCCTAATCTCATGGACACAAAAAAAAATAAGGCCCCCTTGTGACACTGTCTGCAGCAGGTGACACTTCTAAAACAGAGGTGAGAAATCACAATTTAAAACGTCATAATCTGACCTCCCCCGCCACGTTTCACCAGCTAACCTGGCTTCATCAGGGGGTTTGAGATCCGATCACAAGTGTGTCTAAGCTCACTTCCTTTTAATATCCTGTTAGGTACACAAACCCCATTTAGGGGCTCACCAATTACCATCAGAGAATCCACAAAACCCACTCCCCCCTTTCCCCTCTCCTGCACACACACCCTCTTAAAATGTGCTGCTAAAGCTGCCACCATGCTCCCATAAACACAATCCTCAGACAAGTTCACCATCTCCATGGCGGGGTTTGCGTCCTATCTTACCATGCCCGCCCGCCCAGCGTACTGTATCAATAGACACTTCAGCCCTGACTGTGATGGACCTTCCGTCTCATTTCTCTCAAATTATTGCCTATGGTTGGGTCACCTAGAAGAAACTAGA
>JAODAL010078017.1:0-13062 GCA_025379985.1 Phyllomedusa bahiana
GTAAAGAGGGGAAAAAGGGAAACAAGTGTCAGACAGGGGGAGGCCAAAACACCTCCCCATGCGTTACCAGGGCGAGGGGTATGGGTAATTTGGGAGCCCCCAAAAAGGAGAGACAGCAGGGGGCGTGTCAGGGGGCACCAAATTTAAAAATGTATTTTAGCTACATTAATTGAGGATAACTACACCCAAAAAGATTCACGTGGACTCCTCAGCTCTTCTCCCATAAGCTTTTTTTATCAAAACTCGTAGGTCTAAAGGCAAGTAAATCTTCACACCAACCAATTTATTGGGGGCTCCCCCAAAGGAAGATTTTTCCCCCAATTGAATATTAGTATAAGCCAGGCGTGGATTTTGTAAACCCAAAGCTCTGACCCGAATCCCACCCCAATTTCCTTAACTCCGCTCCCTAAGATGCAGTTTAATGCTAACCCCCAATGTAGAAAAGGAACTCAGGCTTTTTTATCCCCTTTTTTTTTTTTTTTAAATAAACAATAATCAAGTCATTAAGGTGAACAAAAAATATTATTGGATTGACTTTGAACACAAAAAGCAAAAAATATAAATAGCAAAAACCTGCAGTATGGGGGAAAAACATTTTCAACAAAAACCCTGAAAACATTTTTTTGAGTCTATGAATATTTTCAAAAAAAAGTACGCCTCCTCAGACCCTTTCAAAGACCAAAATTTTTCTCATTTTTTCCCGGGCTAGAGAACGGCCTTCTACACTAACTTGGGCTGGGGCAAAGTAATGACCATTTTGGCAAATTCTAACAGGTCGGGGAAAAAAGGGAATTGCCTCAGCCACGTATTTCGAAATGGTTGAACCTTCACTTCTTTAGGCAGGTGAAAAATGTTGCTAAATCTAGTCAATCGTTTGCTCTGGGAGCAAATATTTTCCCCGAGGTAAAGCTTGCTTTCCCAGTCATCCAAAAATTTTTAAAAATTTAAACTGCCATCTGAGAGCTGAAGAAAAATTTAATCATTCCTGCCAAAAATTCTCAAGGGGAATTTTGGGTCTGGACTTTGACTAGGCCATTAAACACAAAATAATTTTTGTTTTAAACCTTTCAATTGTATTTTTGGCTGTATTTTTAGGTAAAAGTCCTGCTGGAAGGAACCTATGCCCCAGGGTTTCAAATCTTTTAAAGCTTTTTAAAGGTTTCCTCCAGCTTTCCCCTGTATTTAGTTCCACCATTTTCCATAAACTCTGCCCGGGTTTTACAGGCCCACTGATGCAAAGCCCCTCCAGCATGATGCCCACCACCATTTTCACGGGGGGGGCGGTGTGTTCGGGGGGGATGTGAATTTTTGACTTTCCTCCCACTGGGGCCTCAGTATGAAAACGGCAGGTGTAAGAATTTCTTTGTTGCCCTAGCAACCATTTCGGGCCCCCTTTTAAATTTTTTTCAGGCACTATTGAAATAAAAGGGGGAGCTCGATTGGTTGCTAGGGGCAGCAAAAAAAATCTTAGACCCCAGAATTTTTCATACATGAGGCCCATAGTGTTTGGTATTTAGCCAAAAACCCCCTTTTTCAATAGACCACACACTTTCTTTCCCCCATGTTTTTTTTGGTCCCCTTTCTGCTTTCATCAAAATGGAAAGGGAAATTCTTTTACTTTTCTTTTAAAAATGGCTTTCTTCCCCGCCCTCTCCATAAATGCCAATTGTGGATTAAAAACTAAATGTTGTCCTTGGCGATTTTCCCCAAAGAGCTTGGACTCTACCCCTCCAGAGGCGCCCTTTCTGGACTGTTTTTTGGGTGGGTGGGCCCGTCTAGGGGGTTAGATTTGTGCCATACTCAAATTTTTGGTTGGAATTAAACAGTGCCTTAATTCAAGCTTGTGCATTTTTTTTAAAACCTAACCCAAATTCAATACACTTTCCACAAATTTACCCGAGATGTCTGGTTGTTCCCTTTGGTTTTTTCATTAAGCTGTTTGTTTGCAAAGTTCTCTCCTCTGAAAGGGCCTTTCCCAAAAAAGCGTAGTTATACGAAAATAAATGACCTACGATTACTCTATTTACTAATTTAAAGTGACTTCAAAAGGAAATTTGTTACTGGGCCCCACTCACACGGTTTATCACCCCGGGATTTGCGACCAATTCCTCGCAATTCCGGCGTGAATAAGGGGCGGGACGCGGGGGGGGGATCAGCCTGGCCCCTAGACAATGCATTATCTAAACGGCCTCCCCGGGGCGGGGGGGACGAGGAATCCACTTTTCTCTATGAAACAGGGGATACCGAAATTTACTCCGACGGTTTTGCGCCGTACGCGCGCAAAACCCCCGGGTACGGCCCAAAACTGGGGACAAAAAAACCCATGTGAACCCGGCCTTGAAAAACAATCGGGGCTGAATACTTTTCATGCCACACATTTCATTTTTTTAAATTGCAAAAATTTGGAAAGCATTATCTTTTCTTTTAAAAACCCACAAAAAAAGGGGTATATCATTACAATTTTTAAAAAAATTACCCCCCAAATAAATACTAACAATCAAAAAACTAAGCAAAAATCCTGTACATAAAACATCACTTTTAATAATAATACCTAAAAGAGGAGAATAAACAAAAAATGTACAAAAATACCAAAACAAGCCCTCAAAAAGAAAAAATACCCTAGGGAGGAAGAAAGAAAAAACCAAAACATGTCAAGCTAAAAAGCGAACCTACACCAACCCTACTTGGCCTAACTCGCCCTTAGGTAAACCGGGAAAATTTACGCCCCACCCCGTAGGAACCAAACCCGATTAAGCTTGCCCTTTTTGATACAAATTGTCCCAACATGTTTCAATGTCCCACAAAACATTTTATCAGGGGACTTAGTATGGAAACAATTACTACCAAAGTCAAAGAGGTCCACAGTTATTATACAAACCACAATAAAGGAGTATGTTAGTACACAAATATACACCCCAAAACAAGAGGGCAAATGGAGATTAAATTTTTCTCCAGAAAAGGGGGTGGTATGGTTTCAACTAAAAAAAACCCCCAAAAAGTTGATAAAAACCTTAAAACCTATTAATACCCAGCAGGGGATTATATAGCAAAAGAAAACCGGGTACAAAATTGAACAACGAAAGCCAATTTCCCTTTTTTCGATCCATAAAGGGCTTATGCATATGGGTTTATCCTGAAGGAAAAAAGGGCTATTTAAAAACACAAACAATTAGCCCTCCACATATAATGTTACCAAACATGTCACACCCCAAAATATAAAATGCAAACAGGGAGTTATCAAAATCCTCTGCCCCCAAAAATAAGTATATGACCAATGAGCTTGTTTTTGGGATTTTTGTATATTTTTTGTTTTTTCCCTCTTTTAGATATTATTAAAAAAAGTATGTTTAAGTAATATTTTTTTTCTTGGGCATTTTCTTTATAAAACAGAAAAAACATGCAACTCACCTATATGAGGGAAAAACTTCACGTGTGTAACCTGGATCCCTCATTACCCTCCGCTCCCGACCAAACTACCGCCCCAAAAAAGAAAAAGGCTATCCATGACGTGCCCCCGGGGAACTAAACGCCGAAAAAGGGTTCCAAGTCCCCTTTCGTAAAAAAAGAACTTTATTTCTTTAATTTAAAAATAAATCCGCAACGGGGCAAGGTCACAGACCCATCTACGGCAGAACTTGACAGACGCTTTCGAGTCTTAGCCCTCTTCTCACTTGATGTCCATGTGGTTGCCGGCATAATTTAAAACACAGCTAAACCCAATCACCGTTTAGGAGGTGAAGTTTTTCCATTATGGAGTTATGGAATATTGGAATGATGTGTATGTATATATGTTATAAGTTATGTTTCCCTAGTATTTCCCGGATTTTAACTAAATCAGTAATGATTATAGTTAATATATGTTGTGGTAAAAAAAAAAAAAACTCCAGAGTTCCCTTTGGTGATCATGTGATAACCTCCCCAAACGGTGATTGGTTTTAGCTGTGTTTTAAATTATCCGGCAACCCACCCTGGACATCACAGTGAGCAAGAGTCTAAGACTCGAAACGCGTCTGTCAAGTTCTGCCGTAGATGGGGGCTGTGACCTTGTGCCGTTGCGAAATTTATTTTTAAATTGAAAAAAAAAAAGTTTTCCCGTTTTTACACTACCGGACTTTGGAATCCTTTGCGGCGTTTAGTCTCACGGGGACACGTCACCGGATATCCTTTCTTGTTCATTTTCTTTATACTTCACAGACACTTGCTATGTTTTGTTGCTTTATCGCATAAAATATCAATAAAATACAAGTTTGTGGGTGTAATGTTTAACAGTTCAAGGGGTATGAATACTTTTGCAACCCACGTAGGCAGCTACCTACTGCAAATTATGGCCCTTGGTTGCTAAAGATTTTTTTGCTTCTGACTGGCTTATATTTTTTATTCTTGCTGAAGATACCCATTTTTTTAAAACAAATAAGAAAACAAGAAAAACCTGACTTAGTTAACATAGTAATTTGGAGCAGTTCCTTTGATGAATATATGCCAAGTAGTCAATCTTACATGGTAGAAGAAGAGAACCAAAAGAAAGGCTTTTATTGTTCAAATTTAATAGGTTTAATATTTTGCTAAAATTAAAATCATATTTTCAACTACCTAAAGTCACTAAAAGCGAATATCTTTCTAGTATCCAAGAGGACTATTGAAGTGAATCCTTGCAATTATCATAGGGCTAAAATATGATTTAGAGCAGAAGGCAGCAGAACATAATTCTCTATTGAAGAACATTCAGATACAAAAAGGCAGTAAAAATATAATAGATCTTTCCAAAAAAAGGTCACAATCAGAATAAAAAGTCTATTTTATTTTCTTAAATACAATAATGGTAATTTAAAAATGATAGACAAAACCAGTATAAGTCTTCTGACCAGAAAATGTAGAAAAAAGTAAAATACCGTATATATACTCGAGTATAAGCCGAGTTTTTCAGCACAAAAAATGTGCTGAAATATCCCCCCTCGGCTTATACTGGAGTCACTGTCGGCACTCAGGCGTTGCAATGGCCCGAGTGCCGACAGGGACGCTTCAGCTATATGTGACTCCTCAGGGAGCGCATATAACTGAACGCCGAATACAGCCGACAGCGTCCAGGCACTGCGGTGGCCCAGGCACTGTCAGCTATCTCTTCACTTGTATGCGACTCCTCCGGAGCGCATGCAGGAGAAGAGATACCACTGCGGCGCAGAGAGCGAGCGCTCTGTATTCCGCAGTGGAATCCAGGTGGCCGCAGACTCAAGGCCGTCCAGAGTTTCTGGCACAGGCAGCGTGTGTCATCACACTGCGTAATCTCCAAAAAATTGGGAATCTCGCAAGAGAATTAAGAGTGACTTTTGATCACTATATTTACTATTTTGCCATAGGCAAACTTAAACTCTATATTTCTTATCATTAAACACTAAAACTAATTTTTATTATATCTAACTCTTAACCCTATACAAAATTTTTAAAAACCCGATCTCTTCCTCATCATTAACCCTTTTTTTGTTTCTAAAGGGAAAAACTCCCTTTCTATCATCAATTTTGGGGGAACCCCCCTATTAACAGGAACCCTTATATCATAGCAAAGTACTAGTTCAGTAAGGATCCCAAGCCAACTACTTGGGCATTCGCCCCTAATCCATAACACAGAACAAATGGGCCCCCCTTGTACACCGTCTCAGCAGGTGACATTTGTAACAGAGGTGAGAGATCAAAATTTAAAACGCATATCTATTTCGCCGACATGTTCGCCAGCTAACCTGGCTTTACAAGGCTTAGGGGTCCGATCACATGTTCTGAGCTCACTTCCCTTTTATATCATGTTATTTTAAACACCCCATACGGGTGCTCACCAATTACATCAAAAAATCCACAAAAAACCCACTCCCCCTTCCCGCGTGCACACTCATAACATGTCCTGCTGAAGCTGCCACCATGCTCTCATGACCAACAACCTTCAGGGCAAATTGCCATCTCCATACGGTTCGCCCCATCTTTTCCGTCGCCCGGCACGGACCCAACCCTTGATAAAACCAGGGTTTGCTGGCGAACAGTCGCGGGGCAGGCATGACGTTTAAATTGTTTTCCTCTCACCTCTGTCTACAAGTGTCCCTCTGCAGACGGTGTCCAAAAGGGGGGCCTTATTTTTTCTTTCTAAGATTAGGACACTGCCCAATAGTTTGGGTTGGGGTCCCTTTACGAACTATACTTTTTTATAGATAAAGGGCCTCCTGTTTAAAAGGTGGGGTTTCCACCCAAATTTATGATAGAAAGGGAGTTATTCCCTCTTTAGAAGCAAAAAGGGTTAAATGAATAGGATAAGACGGTTTTTAATAGTGTGATAGAGGTTAAGAGTTAGATATAAAAAAAAATACTTTTTTTTGTTTTAATAGATAGAGAACTGTAGATTTAAGTTTGCCCATGGCAAAAAGTAAATAACACACACTGCGGGCGCGGCCTGAGACACACCCCCTGTGCCGAGTAGATAAGGAGAGCGCGGGGAGGGGGGAGCGGGGAGCGAGATAAGTAGGTGTTTTTTGTTTTAAAACCCTTCCCAACCTGCCTAAACCTCTTAGGGGGCCAAAGCCCCCTAGGGGACTTATACCGCCCTTTTAACCTGCCTAGGGGCCAAACCCCATAACCCACCTAACCGCCTATAACCTACCTAGGGGGACCTATACCTGCATATAGCCTACCTAGGGGGACCTATCCCTGCATATAATGACCTATACCTGCCTATAACCTACCTAGGGGGACTTATACCTGCCTATAGCCTTTCTAGGGGGACCTATACCTGCCTATAACGACCTATACCTGCCTATAACCTACTTAGGGGGACCTAAAACTGCCTATAACGACATATACCTGCCTATAACCTGCCTAGGGGGACCTATACCTGCCTATAACCTGCCTATGGGGGCAATTACCTGCCTATAGCCTGCCTATGGGGGACATATAGCTGCCTATACCTGCGTATAATGACCTATACCTGCCTATAACCTGCCTATGGGGGACATTAAACTGCCTATACATGCCTATAACCTGCCTATGGGGGACATTAAACTGCCTATACCAGCCTATATCTTCCTATGGGGGACATTAAGCTGCCTATAACTGCCTATGTAATTTTATTGGTATCTATTTTTATTTTTAAAATTAACCAGTAGCCGCTGCATTCTCCACCCTAGGCTTATACTCGAGTCAGTAAGCTTTCCCGGTTTTTGTGGCAAAAGTAGGTGCCTCGGCTTATACTCAAGTATATACGGTACATAGGCACTTAACATTTGAAATTGTAGGATAATCTTTATAAATTGAGTCTGACAGTGGCTAGTTTGGCAAGAACAATCATATATATGAAACAGATTTTTCCCTAAATCATCAAGTATATAAAAAATAAAAAAGATAGTTCAGAAAATCTTGTGTGACTCCTTCATTATAAACAGCATCCATAGTTAAAATGCCATTAGCATGAGCCCCGAGGCTGTGGGTAAGCCAATTAGAAAGGCACTTGAATATCAAAATCCAAAAAGATGATGTGTTTTAGATGGTTCCCTCTTTGACTTCTTTTAAAAGACCCCTTTTACATTATCTTAAATTACAGGGGGGGGGGGTTGGGGGCCCTATTAGAAAAAACAGGGCTGCTTTTCCCTATAAACAGGGCCAAATTTGTCCTGTGTTGTGTGGAATTAAAAATTTAGCCCCCCTTCATTTAAATCAGGGTGGAAAAAAATAATTTTCCCCTGGGGGGCTGTTGGGGAGGGGGGCCGGGGATGGCTGTCAGACTTTTTACCAAAAGTCTGTGATTGCTAATGAAGGTGCACAAACCCTAGCTTCCCAAAAAAAAGTGGAGGGGTCCACCCTAAACTCCAAAATTTAAAATGGCACCTATCCGTTGCTAGCACCCCTTGTTTTCTTTTTTGGGCCCAAACACTGGCTGTGTATTCCCCGGGGAAGTAGAACCCCGATCCTTCTGTGTCGGACCAAGCCATTTCCTCTTTTGTGTCTGGTTCTTGATGGCCACATACAATATGTGTTTTGGGGGCCCCTTTACCTTGAGTTTTTTACAAAAGTGACCCTTTAAAGGGGGTTTTCTCAAAAACATTTTTTTCCCCTTACCCCCATCCTATTTTTTTGGTTTCATTTTTAATTCTGGGTCCAAAAGCCCCTGAAAGTAGTGAACCATATCCCGAAGTGGGAAACCCGAAAATAAAGTGATTGGGTAGAGCTTAATCAAGGTTTTCTGAAATTTAAAAACCGAACTTGATTGATTTTGGGAAAACCCCCGTCCCTTTCAAGCAACTGATCATGATCCCTTTTTTATCTCTTTCACAGGTAAAAAATTTAATTGTGAATAGTGGAAAAACCCCTCCCATCATTTGTCTCTGCGTATAAGTATAATTGCTCTGCTTTTTTCGGTATTTTAATTGTGAATAGTGGGGCTACACCCCCCATAATTTTTCTCTGCTGAATTTTGTATAATTGCTCTGCTGTTTTTCTGGGGATGTTTAATGTGAATAGTGGACTTTCACCTCCCATAAATTTTTTTCTTTTGCTGTAATTTTAATTGCCCCGCTGTGTTCTGGTAGTTTTAATTGTGAAAAGTGGACAAAACCTCCCTCAATTTTTTCTCCGTAAGGGATAAATTTCTCTGCTGTGTTTTTGGTATGTTGAATTTCATAGATTTTTTCCCAAACTCTGTCCTGTAAAATTACCCCTGTGGGTTTTTTTGAATTTTCTATTACCTGACATTCTGCCCCGTACAACTCCTCTGCTGGGGGTTTTTTGTAACACCACCCATTGCTGGGAGCTGGGCCCACGATTTATATCAATTTTAAAAACCCCCACAGGGCCGGACAAGGGGGGGCATTTTGGGGCCCCAAACAAATGGGTTGATGGCGCCCCCCCCCCCCCCCCCCCCCCCACCTATTAAACCCAAAAAAAAAATTAAAAGTTTAAATCCCCACCCTTTTTCCCTTTAAAAATCAAAAAATTTTAAAAAAGCTACAAAAAACTTTGGGATCACCAAAAAACAATTTTTATCATTAAAAAAAAAAACCCTCAATCAGACATTTTTAAAACCATAATTAAAAAAAAAAAAAAAAATTTTTTACAAAAAATTTTGGGGGGTTTTGGTCATTTTACATTCCCCCAAAATTAAAGAAAAAAAAGATAAATTCCCCATGTATCCCAAAATGGGGGCCAAAAAAAGTACATACAGCCCGCAAAAAACGCACCAAGACCAGGCAGCGCTGTTCCTAGGGGGGAGGCCACCCTGCCCGCCCGGGGGGAGCGTCCCTGACTCTGCGCACCGTTTTATAAGGCCCCGGGTTTACACGGCTTTTTCCCGACGGGGGTTTTTGCGCCGTAAATTTAGCGCCCCAAATCCCCGTGAATAAAGACCCCGGGGGGGGGGGCCGGAGCGCCGCTCCCGGCCCCATAGACAAGCAAATTTTTTTACTGCATGTCACTTTTTTTTCCCCCCGGGCGGATTCCCCCGAGCGGGGGGGAGCGAACGGGTTCCACTGTTCTCAATGGAAAAGCAGGGGATTTTCCGTAATTACTGCGACGGATTTGCAAACCCAAATTTCGGGGCAAATCCGGCGCGGATAAGGCGCCAAAATGCGGCCGAATAAGGGCCCTGGAAAAGAGGCCTAAAAAGTCGCGCAGAGCCAGCAGTCAGGGAGGAGGGGGGACGGATCCTTCCATCCCCGACTCCTCCCCTGTATCAGCGCGGGGGGTCGCACGGCCCCCGCATTCACCCGCCCCCTTTGACCCTCGGGTCTCCCTCGGCGCCCCCCCCCCCCAGCCGCCGAGGAGTCCCTGGGGGCTGGGGTGCAGCGTAAACATTGTGAAAACGTCACCGCCTTTCACCGCTCCCCGCAGCTCCCCCCGCTGAGCCCGCTCCGACCGGGAAAAGCGCGGGGCCCCCCGGGGAGTACTCTTTTGTATTTTAAAATTAAAATTTTCAGGGGGGCCCCACTGGGACAAGGGGGGGATTTCTTTGGGTACGGGGTGGGGGATCAACTGGCTACAGTGGGGAACAACTGGCACAAAGGGGCCCAACTATGGGGGCTACAGGGGCTATTACAGGTTTCCATTTGAGATGCTATAAAATGGGGAGTTTGGGATAGAGATAGGGAAAAGGGTTGGAAAAAGCGATAAAAAGGGGGGGGGAGACTTAAGATAAATTTTTTTTGTAAATTTTACGTGAAGAGTCGGGGGTAACGTCATGGCGTCTGGGAAAAGAAGGAGAAGAAGAAAAAGAAAGAGAACAATCTTCAAGACGTTTCCCGTGAGTCACTAGATAAACCTTTTTCTTAACCATTTATATGTTTGGCGAAGCCCGTGTTCAGCGGGGATCCACCCCTTTTAAAAGCTTGGGAATCTTGGTTGAAGTATAAAGGTTTTTATTCAGTAAAGGTCATTTTTATTAATTAAGTCACAATGTTTGGGGGTGAAAGTGGGCACGGTTTCGCCGTATTGGCACCCATGGGCATAAGTGTCATGGTGTGGGGGAATTTTTCGGTTTACGTGGGGCTGGTGATATTTGGTCTTAGCGGTTTTGGGGTTCCCGGTTTTGGGGTAGCAAATGTTATTTTGGTACTGGGAAAGAAATATTATCAAATAATTTTATATGAAACATATTTGGTAAAGCTTTTGTATATTTTAGATTTGGGATGCACTGGTTTCATTAAAGGGAATTATTTACATTTGGGGGGGGGGCGAAATTTTTTTTCCCCTCGCCCGATGAAATTTAAGCCCAGGGGAAAACCCCCCGGGGCCCGGCCACCCGGGGGACTAACCCAAAAAAAAAACATTTCGGGTGAAAAATTTTTAAAAAGTAGATGTTTTGGAAAATTTTTTTTTTTGGGACTTAAAATGAAAAACCCTACATATTTTTGGGATTTCTTTACTTTAATCCCAAACCCGCAGAATAAAACATTATTTATAAAACCCAAAAAGTGGAAAAAAGGGTAAAAAAAAAAAAAAATTCTGACAAACAAGGGCCAAAAAGTAAAGTTTTTTTCCACTTAATTTTTTTTTTTCGTACAGGGAAAGACAGGTTAGAAAGTCCATCTTGCCCACAAAATAAAACCCTCATGTGTCCAAAGTTAAAGGGGAAAAAAAAAAAAACTTAAAGGCCTGGGAAGGCAGGGGAGGGGTAAAAAAAGAGTCATAGTAAACCGCCTGTCCCGGAAAGGGGTTTTCCCAAACAATTTTTTTTCCCCCCGGCAGAAAAAGGGGCGCAGCGGGGGGGCAGTTTTGGGTAACCTTTTAGAGACTGGGGGGCCCAGAAATGCAAAACCCCAAACCTAACTCACTGAAAACAAGGTGCCCACACCCCAAATTTAAAACCCCAAAAAACTCAGGGGGGAAGACGTCTTTTTCCCACAGCAACCGAAACCCCAGCGCACTTTTTAAAATTTTTTTAGCATATAAAGAAATAAACGTGCCTTAAAGGGGGGGTTTACACAGGGTTTTTTTTGGGGTACGAGTTTGGGTCCGTGTTTGGGCCCGAAAATCGCATCCAAAAACTTAGGGGTTTGAAATTTGGGTCCCAAAGGATGCCGCGTGGGTTTTGGGTGCAGCGGTTATCGCACCCTATAGTTTGTTATAAAGGGGCCCGCTGCCTCTTTCCGGATCAAAAATTTACATGAACGGATTTTGAAAAACCAGCAAACAAAGCAATGAGAAAGCATTTTGGCCATCCCTCATGTGAACACTGATTTTGTTTTGCAAATTTCAAAACACAACAAATCACACCTCAACTTTTTTAGATGCGTTTGGGGGCCGTTTTAAAGGGCCGACAGAAGGAAACCAAACACACATCTAATAAAGAAGGGTTAAAATTTGGGCCAACAACGTCTGTGTTAAAAAAATTTCCTTATTTTTCCTAAAGGGCTGATTCGGGTTTCTATGGGGAACCCAAAAACAACCCATCAGACAACATAGTGATTTGTTTTTATGCACATGTTAGTATTCCTTTTTAAAATTTCAAATTTTTTTTATCCCTACACACACAAAATTGGGGGTGCCACCCAGATACTGCAAATTTAAAAAATATAAAGAGAGAGAGAGGTTTTGGGTTTGAAGGGGTGTAAAAATATATAAATTAAAAATATATATAAATATATATATATATATATATATAAAATAAAAAAAAATATAAATATTTTCACCACACACAAATATATGAAAATGATGCCATACACAGAGGGAAGGGGGTTTACAGTTAGTGTCTTACTGTTACATTTAGAGGGGGGGGGGTCAATTAAATTTCACCTCAGTGTGAGCTCTCCAGTAAACTCTGGCCAAACCCAAAAGTTAAAATGGGGCAGAGCGGAGGGGGCCCCCCCTGGGGGGGGAGAGCAGGGATAAGGGGAAAATGGTCACTCCTCTGCAACCCTCTTTCCAATTTGTGTTTGTGCAGGAAGGTACTGATCAGGCCATTCCTGCACTCACAAAAAGGGAAAGGGGTACGGACGGGACTGCGCACACCAGACCACTTTTCCCTTTTCCCCCTGTCCGTTTCCCGGGGTTTTAATCTTTCCCCGCAGGAAAGTAATTTTGGGAAAAATTTTTCGCCGGCCCCCCTTCCCGGGTGCCCCGATAAAGATGAAGGGGGGCCCGGGGCTCGGAGAGAAAACCCCCGCACATTAAAATTTGCCGGCGCTAAGCTCCCCTGCGGGCCTGTGGAGATATCATGTCCCCCACGAACTGCGCCCCAATGGCAGGCAGAGATAAGGCGGCCCCCAAGGGGGATCCGCCTCTTTTTCGCCTAAAGGTCCCGCCACTGACTACCACAAAGATAGAAAAAAATTAGTTAGCTTGGGTCCAGTCTGACCAAATTTTGGGGCGATAACCATTTTAGAGTATGAACTAAATCTGTAAGTTTTAACCAAAATATGAAAGTGATTGATAGAATTTTAATCAAGGAAAACGAAATAAAACCGAAATTAGGAAACCCGGGGTGGGCCGAAAGGGGGGTAGGGGGGAAAAGCCTTTTTTCTTTTAAGTATCTAGGCTTCCAAAAAAAAAAAAAAAAATTCCCCCATGCTCATATTTTCTGTCTATCTTGCAGCCATCTAC
>JAODAL010078018.1:0-13062 GCA_025379985.1 Phyllomedusa bahiana
ACTCAAATTTACTCCCCCATACAACGGGCACAGGAGCTGAACTACAGGGGAAGGAGACGTGGGAGCAGCTGCCCCGGGCCCCCTAAGAGCACGGGCCCCGTGGCAGCTGCTACGTCTGCTCCCCCGGTAGTTCCGCCCCTGGCAGTAAGTGAAGACGTTCCGTTCGGAACATCTGCATACATTATAGCAGAGCCGAGTGGGCTGCTGACTAGTGCTCATGCGCACTATTCAGGATGGGGTTGCTGCTATAATTTATCTGTCCACTCCCCTTCCCGATTCCTGGGTCACACTTCTCTGTATAGTGTGATGTTTCACTCAGGGATGACTGCAGACTGCTACACTCTAGCAGCACCGGCCTTCTTAGTAGCGCGCATGCGTGGAAGTCAGCAGGCCAGCCAGCTCTTCAATACTATAGCCACTCACAGCCCTCCCTGAATGGACTGTTACAGGATACAGAGTAGTGTGACATTGGTTTGGGGAGGGCTGCCCGGCTCTGCTATAGTGTATACAGCAGTAAGGGATCATGTTCAAAACGGAACGTCTTCATTTACTGCTGTACACATTGCAGGAAAAACATATTTTTAAAACACACAACAAGTACACAAAACACATTAATAAGGTATATATACCTGTGTACACAGGGCCGTTCCTAGGCTAAATTGCACTCAGGGCGAGGTGAAGAAATTTCGCCCCCACCTCTCCCCCCGTAACATAATGCAACACATTGCATCACCATCAACCAAAGCCAAAATATACAAAAAGCTTTACCACAATGTGCATACAGTTACCAAATAACACCGCTACACCAACCAGAATCTCAGGCTAATAGCACCAATATCCTACTAAGACCACATATCACCACCATATAGTGACCGAATAATACACCATACCATTACTGAATACAAACCATTATACTACAACCTATATTACAGTGACCATACAGTATTGGATACCCGCTGTACACAGGCTTTCAGACATATAAATGGTTACAGTGAAGTTATATCCAGTTACTCACAGGAGACATCTCTGAAGAGTTGTCCTCTTTCTCTTCTTCTTTTCCATCTGTCCCAGACCACCATGACGTCTTCTCCCGGCCACAACTCTTCACTGTAAAATTTACAAAACAAACATCTTAGACTCCTCAATTTATCAGCGCTTCTACCAATTCCTATTTCTATACAAACTCCCCATCTATAGCGCCTCATATGGTAGCCATGTAATATGCCCCCTGTAGCCATGTAGTAGCCCCTGTAGCCAGATAGTAGCCCCTGTAGCCATGTAGTAGCCCCAGTAACTATGTAGTAGACCATGTAGCCAGGTAGTAGCCCCCTATAGCCAGGTAGTAGTCCCTTATAGCCAGGTAGATGCCCCTATAGCCAGGTAGTAGTCCCTTATATCGAGGTAGATGCCCCTATAGTCAAGTAGTGCCCCTTATAGCCAGGCAGATGCCCCTATAGCCAGGTGGAGGTCCCTTATAGCCAGGTAGATGCCCCTATAGTCAGGTAGTGCCCCTATAGTCAGGTAGATGCCCCTATAGTCAGGTAGTAGTCCCTTATAGGCAGGTAGATGCCCCTATAGGCAGGTAGTGCCCCCTTGTAGCCAGGTAGTGCTCCCTCATAACCAGGTAGGTGCCCATATAGCCAGGTAGTGCCCCAATAGGCAGGTAGTGCCCCTCATAGCCAGGTAGTGCCCCCATAGCCAGGTAGATGCCCCCTTGTAGCCAGGTTGGTGCCCCCTTGTAGCCAGGCGGTGCCCCCTTGTAGCCAGGTAGGTGTCTCTTTGTAGCCAGTTAGTGCCCCTTTGTAGCCAGGTAGTGCCCCCTTGTAGCCAGTAGGTGCCCGCCTTGTAGCCAGGTAGTGCCCCTTTGTAGCCAGGTAGTTCTCCCTTGTAGCCAGGTAGTGCCCCATTGTAGCCAGGTAGATGCCCCTATAGTCAGGTAGTAGCTAATCATAAAATAAAAAAAAAACACTTACCTAAACCACGGTCCCCGCCCCCAGGTCCGGGAGCTCTGGGGCATTGTAAGGGGCGGGGAACGGACTCCGGGGCCCCTTGCCGGGCGGGCCCCGGGCTTAAAAGACCCAGTGTCGGCAGAGGGCGGGGTTGAAAGCCCGGGCCCCCCCCTGCGACGCATACAACAGGGGAGGGGGCGGGATGGAAACGAACCCCTGCTGCCCCCCTCCCTGTACCGGCAGCTGCACAGCGGTGTGAAACTGCTAAGTGACCCCCCAAGCTTAACCATGTCCCTTTGTGAGAAAAGGGGCTAATCCCCGGGCCCCGGGCGAGGTGGGCGGGCAGCGCCCCCCTCAGGTGAGTGGAGTCTCGGCGTCCCGGGGGCGATTGCCCGACTCGCCCGCCCCTAGGAACGGCCCTGTGTGTACATACATACAGACCCAAAAACTGAAAAATTTAAAAAAAAAAAACTGACGCCCCCGCTTCAAAAAAAAAATAAATAAGTAATTTTCACAAAATAAATGATACTGTCATATTGTGCATCTTATCTCTTTCTTCGTCTCCCTCTTTCTCTCTTTCTTTCTCTCGCTCGCTCTTTCTCCCCCTCTTTCTCTATCTATATATAAATATATATACAGTGGTTGAAATAAGTATTGGACACGTGACCAATTCACTGGGTTTAAAATAAAAATGTCTATACTTTTTCCCCCCTTTGCCCTTTCTCATTGTTACTCATAACTTCTTTTCTTTAACACTTTTCCCCCTTTTCCTTTGTTTGGTTTGGAGGGGTTTTTAACTGACATCTAAAATAGAAATCCTTTGGGAAAATTGGTGACGGGGTTTCAATATCTTGTGTGTGTGTTTGCATATATATATAAATAATATATAAAAACTATATATATATATATATATATATATTTTTGGCCTTAGCATCCCTGGGTCATATGAAACAGAAACCCTCCCAATTTGGTTTCGATAACCACATACAAAAACCACGGGGTACAGCCACACAGCAATGTAAAATCCAGCCCGGTTTCTGAATAAAATAAACCCGGGTTTTTTTTAATATTTTTTTGCATGGTTTTTGGGAACCAGTTTTTTGCCCGGGGTTTTTTGCGGATTCGCCGGGTTCCCCCCAAAACCATTGATTTTGGCACATTTTGCAGCAAAGGGCTAAGAGAAGCCCATCACCGGTCTGCACTTTAGGTGAAATTTGGGCCCTTTTTTCAGGCCCCCTTTTACGTTTTTTTTACACTATATGTTCCCCACAGGTTTTTAAAGGTAAAATTCCACTACGCAGCAAAACATCCCCAAGGAGAAGACGGGGAGTTGAAAAGTGTTAACAGATGGAAGGAGGGGGGGTACAAAGGGAAAAAGACGGTCTTTGGGAGTAAGCAAAATTTTTGGGTTTGGGTGCTTAAAACCCCATTTTCCACGCCAGGATTTGCCTCCCCTTTTTTAAAATATCAGGTAAGCTGACTAGGGTGTGGCTAAAACCCCAGATTTACCCTTGAGTCTTGGGGGGAAAAAATGCTGGGGAACCACGCTTGTCACACCTTTACTGAATACTTCCAAACTGCTAGTGGAGTACTACTCTGTTAGCTAAGCTCAGACGGGGAAAAAGGATTTTTTTTTTGGGTTTGTTGTTTTTTGCATGCCTTGCACTTTTTTTTGTTTTTACTGTTTTAATAAAAAATACAGGGGAACCTTTTTTAGTACCCAAGTTCTTCCCCTGTCTCCCCCTGAAGTAAGACTTTCCCAAAGTTTCCCAGTTTGTAAAAGCTCACTATATATATATGCACATTGCCTCCATAAAAATGCAAATACACAGGAAATAAAACATCAACAGGGGCCCTCGAAACACTGTTTATTCCCATAAAATAGCAATCCACACAGTGCTAAACATAGTACTGATGTAGGCTACTCCCCTCAAAATATTTTATCTATCACAAAGGTTAAAATTCCCAAAAAAAATCTATTTTATCAAATCTATCTATCTTCAAACTAATCTCAAACTATCTATACCCTCACATCTACCCTATCTACATCAAATATCTCATAATATCTATATTTTTCATCTATATCTCAAATTTTCTATCTATCATCTATCTATCTATCTAAACTCAAACCCTATCAATATCTCATTTCTACAATCAATATCTCATATATATCTATATCTATATGTCATATCTATCTATCCAATTCATATCTAATATCTATATATATCATATTAAATTATTCTGTATATCTATTCATTTTATTCTCTATCTGATATCTATTTCTCATATATGCAGGAAAAAGAAAAAAGAGAGGGGGGGGGGCCACAATATTTTTAATACTGTAACAATAAGGAAAAGGGTTGTTTGGAAAGGGGAAGATATATTCTCATTTTTGGGTTGTTGCCACTATTGTAGGGGCACAACACTCAAAGCGTTTTAGGGGGCTTTTGTATCCCATACCCCTTACTAGGGCCCGGGCCCGGGTCTCTGGTGCCCCGGGTTCCCAAATGGACCTTTAAGGAGAAGTTTTGCCAAGGAAAAAAAAAAAACGGACCCGGCGCACTGCGTGAAAAAAAAAAAAAAAAAGCCTAGGCAAAAGGGTTTTATTAAAAAGGTTTTTATGCCCCGCCTCAAAGGCGTTCTAGGGGGCATATCGTCTCCTATTTAAAAACTAAAAAAAAGAATCCCGCAAAAAATAAACCCTTCTAAACTGGGAATTTGACCAAAAAAAAACCCGGGGCATTTTTTCGCCGACCCAAACCCAAAAAACAAGAGAAATTTCGGGGAGCCAAGAAATTTGGAAGGGAGACCTTTTTTTACAGGGCCAAGCGAAATGGGCATGGGGGGGCCTGCCCAAAAGTAAATTTTTCCCAAGTGGGGTAAAAAGGGTTACTCCCTTAGGCTAAAAGGGAAAAAAAGGGCCGACATCGACCAAAAGGGCAATTTTCTGACACAAAGGGGAACCGGTTACTCATACACGACACATCCCCCTAGAGACAAAAACAGAAGACCCCTTACAAGATACTTCACAAAATTTTTAAAAAGCATCCCCCCTATGACCCCCTGTGGCCACTTTGGGAAATTTTTAATGCAAATTTGACACTACCAAAACTCTCCCCCAACTCCAAAAAGGATTTTCCGGGAAAGAAAAATATCCCCGAAGAAGAAAAAACCATTAAAAATTTTCCCAATAATAAAAACCGGGCCCAAAAGGACGGATTTGTCAACAGAGTATTACAAAATCTTTTTCCCCCCATTTGGCCCCCACACCTCACTAGTTACCAAAAATGAAATGTACAGGGGACTCCCCCAATCCACCTAATTTTTGTGTCGTCAGAAACAAATTCTGGCCCTTTGAACCTACGGGGACCCAAAAAAATTTCCAATCTTAAAAGGCCCAATTTTCTTTAAATTGAATCGGGACTATAAAGTCCTTCCCAAAAAAATTTTAGCAACCGTTTCCCAAGAAATGCTAGGTCCCCAAAAAAATCCGAATCCCGGGAGGGGCTTCATTAGAAATGCCCATTAAACCCTTTGGGGAAAAAAATTTGGCGGTACCCGGGGGCCACGTTTTCAAAAGGGGGGAACCTGCCATCCCAAAACAATGTTTTTTGAGTCTTAAACGCAGAAAAGGCATTGACTGGGTTGCCCGTGGAATTTCCTCTGAGGGTGCTTAAGGCATAGAGGGTTCGGGGATAAATTTTGGGTATCCTTCCTGAGCCCTTTTCCCCAGTCCGACTGCCCAACGATTTTGAATTAAATAATCCCCCCCCTAGCCAGGATCCCAATTTTTTAAAAGTAAACCCGGCAGGGTTTCCCATTATCCCCCCTTCTTTTTTTTTTTTTATCGAAACGACCCCCCCTAATAAGACATCTAGAAGAGAACACACCTTTTGAAGGAATCCACATTGGCTCGAAGCAGATAAAACTGTCGGCCTTTGCGGATGACATCCTGCTCTATATTACTAACCCAGAACACACATTGCCCAAAATCCCTTTGGGGGATTGCGAACTTTTTTTCTCCCTGTCAGGCCCTTTATTTATCAATTAGGAAAAAAATTCCCCCCCCTGGGCGGGTTTCATTAAAACCCCTTTCAGATGGCAAAAACCCCACAAATTTTCATAACCCCGGGGTTTCATACCCAAGAAGTGTAATCAAATTTAAAAAATGCAATGTAATACCCCTGCTGAGGAAAATTTTGAGAGGCCCTTGCAACCTGGAGCAACTGACTCTGTCCCCCTTTGGAGAGGGCAAAAATTGGGCAAGAAGGGGTCACATTCCCAAAACTGTTATATTTACTGGGAAACACTGCCCTCTACTTAAAACCAAAGGAAAAAAGAGAAAACACGGCTTGTTTTTTGATCTTTTTCTTGAACCAAACCGTAGACCTCGCACCAGTATGATAGCCCTTGAACCAACGCCGCTCCAAAGGGGGGGAAATTTAAATTTTTTCCCCAGACCAGCTGTACAGTATTGCAAACACAAAATTTGAAAAAGTAGGAGACTGGATAACTAATTTTCCCGGGCTTTTTAAACGGATTTTAAACCTAGACCCCGCACTTTTCCCCCGCGTCCACTGCGATCCCTTTTAAAATCTCACTTTTCAAAACCTCCCCCCAGAGAATAACACAAAACCCCCTTTCTAATGAAAAACATGGGGGCCCTTTGGGCCCAAAAACGAGGCAAAATCTTTGGCCCCCTTTTTTCCCCCCCCACTCCCCTTCCCGTTACCCCCTTTTTGGGAAAAAAACCCCCAAAATTTCATATGGGAAAAAAACCCCCCCCGAAAACAAACAAAGGCAAATCACATGGGATTTCTTAAATAGCGATCCCCATAGACTTTAGAAAAAAAATGCCCTTATACTTCAAAAGAGGCCCAAACCTTTAAAATTTCCCCCCGGGCCCAAGACCCCCACCCCCTTTCCCTTACATGCAGGGGATGCAGCTTTCATAATGGGATCCCCAAAAAAGTCTTACGGCTCAACTGGAACGACCCCTTCCTTAAAATCAACAGCATCTCAACGCACAAAATTTTAAACTTCCCGACTCACGCATCACTGCATAACCCCGTTAGATTCCCCAAAAAATCAGAGGGTCTTCCCTTCTGGCCAAAGGGTTTGATCCCCTCCCTGCCCCCCAAACCTCCTTCTTACCTCTTTTGAAAAAGCTGCTAGTATCTCCCAACCCATGTCATATTGGGAAATGGCCTTCCCGAATCCTCCGGTCATACATCTTCCCTCACAAGGGCTTTTTTGATGGTCACTGGGACACCCACTCATCCAAAAATGTCAGTACCCATGGGGACTTACTGCACGCCTGGTCTTGCCCGGCGATACGACCTTTTGTCCATAATCCCCTCCTTTGCCACCAGAAACCTTCCCCCCCAAATTGCCCCAATTCAAACACGTGGGGATTGTTTGGGATCTTCCCCATGAATTCATCTCCTTCCAGTTTCCCAAAAAACTCTTATACTAAGTGGCCGAAGGCCAAAAGTCTATCCCCCATGCTGGGTTACCCAGTCCCCCCCACCTAAAATTATTTCTGGTAATTTTCCACATATTCAAATGGGCTGGATAGACACAGCACAACAAAAAAAAAAGACACACAAAATTTTTTTTCGCCCCATGGGCGCCCTTTATTACTCTTTTAACCCATACCATCAGGGAAGAAAATAAAAAAATGCTTCGAATTTACTAACCCGGTACCCCGGTCAACCAGCCCAAAGGGAGTCTGATTCATAGAAGACAAAGGTAATCTGAAAAATGGAGGTGTGGCACAGCAAACTTTGAAACTTCGGGCGGGGTGTTTTTGGGAAAGCGGGGTCAAAAGGTAAGGGTTTCCCCCATGTTTTGTCTTCCCCCTCCCCCCTTTCCCTTTTCCTTGTTTTTTTGTTTTCCCCTAAGAAAAAAAGTAGGAAAAAACTAACACAAAAATTTGTGTAATGGGGAAAGGCAACCCTATGAGTCCGGGGGCGCACGACAACCCATCGTGGGGGATCCCGTGCGATTAATGATTTTAAAATAAGCCCCCCCGGAAATTTAACTTTCTTTAAAATTGGACGAGTTTCAAATTTAGTTTTCCCCTGTTTTTTGGGAGGCATTTCATGCCCCCTTTTCACTCTGCAAAAATTTTTTCCCTTTTGGCCCCAACAGCCATAAAGTATTTTTAAATTTCCCCCAAAAATTTTTTAAAAAAAAAACAAATTTTTAAAAAAAAAAGGGTTTTTTTTTCTTAAAATTTTTACGGGAAAAAAAAAAATGCAAAATTTAAAAAAATGAAAAAGAATTAACCCCCCGTTTCGCCCCGGGGACCCCCCGGGTTCATCAGAAGACTTCTGAAGAACGCGGTACAGCGCGAAAGACCCTTAAATAAAAATTAAAAACCCTTTATTTTTTTAATTTCCCCTTTTTAATTCCCCCCCCCCCCCCCCCCACAAAAAATAAAAAACCCCCCCCCACCCCACCCCCCCCCCCCCCCCTTAAAGGCCCCTTTACCTAGGGATTTTTTTATTTCCCTGCACAGCGCCGGGTCCGTTTTTTTTTTTTTCCCCTTGATATTTTATTTCTCCCATACATCTCATATCTATCCAAACTCTTTTTCTCCAAAACCCATCTTTCCCAACCCGTATGTTTTCCCCATCTCTCCCTTATATCTATCTATTTTGCTTTTTTTTCTTTTTTATCTTTCCTTATTACCTATGTGACGAGCCCCGCAAAACAAAGATACAATTCTTTTGCCCAGATCCCAAAATATCTGATTGGGGACATTTTAAAACCCCAAAGTAGGGTTTCAATTATCATCACTGACTAATAGGAAAGTTTTGATTATCTGGAAAAATGGGTTTAGGGTAATTGCATGTTATGTTTTGGGCTTTTTTGTACAGGACAGGATCTGCAGGACCCTAAAATCTGCAAACGCCAGAAATGTGTCATCATATCCTAAGCCAGTGACAGGAGCAGAGCAGGACGCCTTACTTTTACCTGATTAAAACGGAGCCATTTTAGGCAGAATTCTCTTTTCATTGTATCTTAAAGGGGTTTCACCATGAGGTAAAAACCCCTTGGCCCCTGCCCGCTGCAGTAGCGGCCATTTCACGTTTAATGAGGATGAACCCAAACTTTTTCCCTTCACTTCCCTTTTGGGGGTTTTTCCCAAAAATAGTCGAACGCCCACAAAACAGCTTTTTATTCGGAAGCCCCATCAAAGAGAATGATAATATGGCCCCGCAAGGGCAAAATAGAAAAAAATTTTGAATTTTTTCTTTTGGTTCACTTTGGGCAACCCCTTTAAAAATTGGGCCCCCTGTTTTTGAAGAAAGGGGGATTTTTGTTCTCTTTCGGCAACAATACCAAAAAAGTCAGGCCCTGAAGTACTGCCCAAATAGGGGAAACAGAAGTAGCTAACAACTCCATTCCAAAAGCATCCTTTTGGCCCTGACAAGGGAAACCAAAAGGAAAACCTCTGCCCCCACGATTAACCCCTTTTATGGGGGCTGCGGGATAATCCCAAAGGTTTCCCCTGTCCATTGGGTCACCGGATTTCCCAAATGCCCAATGGAGGGGCCCGAAGAATGTCCCATACAGTCCCGCCCCGGGGAAACCCAGAGTAGCCCCCCGGGGTGTGTGTAAAAGTAATCCCGCTTTTCAGGGGGAAAAGTGGGGTTTTTCCCTGACAGCAAACCCGTGTATAAAAATGAATATAGCGTAATGTTTTAAGGGTAAAAGAGGTATACAGGGAAAAAAAGCAAATACCTTACTAAGTGTTAAAAAAAAAGTTTTTGATTACTGTCCCCTTTAACCCCCAAAATACAACAGCCCCGTATTAACTCCCTAGCAGAAACCCCCATTTTGAAATTTGACATGTGTTCTTTTTTATGTGAGAAAAAACTTTTTGATACTCCCTTTTCCCATCCATTGATTCAGAGACTGTTTTCTCATGTACATTGTCTTTAAGTTTTTTAAAATATTTTGGCCAAAGAAAACCCTTGTTTATTTTTGAAAAATAACAAAATATCGTGAACATTTTTTAAAAAAGTCAAAGTTCCCTAAGTTCTGGTGTTTGACAAAAATAATTTTTGTATACAGCGAAGCAGAAAATGGGGAAACCCCGGGACGGGGGAAAATCTTACCGATCCAATGATGGAAAGGGTAAGTGGGTGGTTTCTTCCCAAGGGGCAAAGAAAAGGGTTTTTTCTTTGTCCCTTGGGAAGAAACCCCTCCTTAAAAATTCATCATTTTGGGCCCCTCTGTAAAATTTTTAAAATCCAAAAATTGGGGGGCCGATTCGACTTTTTGGGTTTTGCTGTATACTTTCCCCATCCAAACGGTCCTCGAACGTGAAAAGAACCCCGGCTGCCGAAAGAAGGGCTTTAAATTTCCTATACATGTTTTTTGATTTTGTGCCTCCAAAAATACCCAGCACAACCATTTCCAGTGAGCAATATCCACCTTTTTTTACTATTAAGATTTTTGATACGTATTCAATATTGTGCGCCCCTTTTTCTTGTTTTTTCTTTTTTGGTTATAAGACAGATAAAATTAAATTTCCCCACAACAAAAGATTTAAAATATCATCCTTCCCTATGGTCTACTGTGGGGGGGACATCATTTTGTGTGACCTTTTGTGCACTATTTTTGGGGGCAACCACAACCCCCAAAGGGAGGAGGACCCCCTAGTGGACTCTTTGGGGTTCATTTTTATTACGATATTATTTAGGCGGGCCCTTTTAGGTTTTGGGGGACAACCCTAAGGAGGCCCCAAAACTTAATATACACCCCCAAAAAAAAAATTGGGGAAAAGACACCCCTTTAAGGGGAAAAATCCAGGGGGGAATGAGTAAAAAAAAAATCCGACCCCACCCGGTGTTTTTACAAATTTTTTTTAGCGTTCGGCTTTGGGGAAAAAGAAAAAAAATTTTTTTTTTTTTCCCAAAAATCTTTCAATTTTAGCTGAAAGTTGGGGTTTTTATTTTTAAAAAAAATCCCTTGGGTAAAAAAAAAAATTTTTTTACGAAATTTCTTCCAAGTTCGCAATACCCCACCCGTGGGGTAAACTGCTGTTTGAGCGCATGTCAGGGGGTAAAGGGGGGGAAACGCTATATGGCCTTTGGAACCAATTTTGGTTGGTGCCATGTCTCATTTACCCAAAACCCCCCAAAAAATTTCCAGAACAGGATAAACCTTCCAGAAGTCACGACATTTTGGATTTAACAACCCCTCCCCCGGATCCCATCTAAAGGGGGTATTTTGGGGGCCAATTTTTGGGGGCACATTTGTTTTCCCTTGTTTTTTTTTTGCATTCGGCCCTGAAAATGTGGGGGAAAACGCCCGTTCGGTCAAAGGGTTTTTTTGGCTTCATTTTTACAGCATTGCCGTGCCGTGTAAATGGCAAAAATTTACTATTTAAAGGTCGGGTACAATTACAATTTTTATAAATTTTTTTTATAGTTTTTTTAAAAATTTTATTTTCTTTTAAGGAATGGTTTTATAAAAAAATTTTGTTTTTTTTGTCGTTTATAAATCTGAGAGAAATAACTTTATTTTTTCAGTTTATTAAAATGGGTTAAAGGGGGTTTTTTTTTTGCGGGATTAATTGACGCTTTTTTGGGGTTTGGACATGCCTAAAATTTTCCCATCAAATTTGATGCGATTTTCAGCGATCCCAAATTTTGGTATATTTTTTTTTTTACGCTTTTTACACAATAAAAACTTTATTAAAAAATGAAAAACACTTTTTCCCATCCTTATAGACTGAGAGCCAAAAAATTTTTTTATTTTTCTGTGTAAGGCAAATTTTCACACGATTTAAATCCGGGCCCCGTTAATTGCGGGGGAGGGGAATTTGGGCCCGAAATTTTTAAGCCAGTTTGCCGTATAGGGGGAGCAGGGAGGGGCTGGGGGCGGCCGGAAATCCCCCGGGGCCCCCCTAGACACCCTTTAATCCACGGCGCGAAACCCCCCAGAAAATGTGCTTGCCCTTTTTTTTCCCCCCGCTCGGCGAAATTTCCGCCAAACCCCCGGGGAGGGGAGTGGAATCCATAGTTTCTATGAAAACCTGGGGAAATTCCCAAAAATGACTAAAGGATGGATTTCAGCCAATTAAAGGAAAAAATAGGGCCGCAATACGGCCTAAAAATCCCCCCAAAGCCCGGGCCCGTGTAAACCCGATCCCAAAGGAGATTGTAGGGGCTTGTTTTTAGGGGAAAAGTTAAACGGGTTTTTTATATCATTTTTGGGGGGGACAAGGTTTTTTGATCCCCTTTTAAAATTCGTTTTTTTAAAAGGGGCAGGGAAAAAGAAAATACTCCCAATCCTATTTGTATTTTATTTTATTTTTTTTTATTTTAAATTTTTTTTTTTTAACCCACCCGTTTCCCCATTTTTACTTTTACCCTTTTGTGGGTTTAATCCCATACAGGGGGAAAATCCCAAAACTTATTTTATTTTTTTTTTATTTTGGAATGTCCTATTTATTTTTTATAGCTTTTTTGGTGGAGATTGACATTTGAAAAAGGGAAAAAGGGGCAGTTTTACATTTTTATTTTTTATTTTTTTTTTTTTTTTTTTTTCTTTTCCCCATAGGGGACTTGTTTTCCGTGATCTCAAGATCACTGACACAATAGAGAGCAGTCCCTGGAAAGATTGCTCTCCATGGCAACTGTCAATCACTATGCCCTGCCATGCACAAGGGGGAAGGCCAGGCACACTGACGGGCACAGGCAGCCCAGGCCCTTTTTTTTAACTTCCTGTGCTAGGGAAACCATTTGTCCCGCCAAGGGTTACAGCGTAGCAGTGCCCAAAGGGGACAAAACGGGCCCCCCCCCCCTCCTGTGTCTTTCCCCGACTGGGGGCAAACGCCGAATTGATCATAGCAGGGTAAGGGGTTAAACACCCCCCGGGCCGGGGTGTAATATACAGTGGTTTCCCTGGCCTTGCAAAATCTTTTTGAGAGCCCACACAATGGCGAGGACATCCAAAAAAGGGCCCAAAAATTTAAAAAAATAAAAAAAAATTTTAAAAAAAAAAATTGGGTTGCTTACCCTTTTCACAAAAAAAGCCCAAATCTACACGTTTGTTATTCACAAAAATTGTAAATCCCCTGAGAAAATTTAAC
>JAODAL010078019.1:0-13061 GCA_025379985.1 Phyllomedusa bahiana
TGTTGGAAATTTTATCTTGGGGCCAAATGTAACTGGAGAGACTGGTTTGTTTGATTCCAAAATTGCGGAGTCACTAAAATTTCTGTATTTCACATTTTTTTTGTAGTGCGGGTTCTTGGGGTTTTACAGAGACTTCCAGGTTTCCCCAAACGTACGCCTTTGTCCCTTTTAGCAGAGCTGTAAAACTAAACCTTTTGCCGTAGTGGAACCCTACGGTCCCATTTGGAAATTCACCCCCGGTTTACACAGCAACAAGACTAAAAATACTTTTTTTCAATGAACATTTCTGGGACCCTTTGACAATTTTTGGAAATTTTCCCTTTTGAAATGTTTTGTGTAGGGAAAAGGGACGATGCCAGCGGGGGTTAGCAAAAAATTTAAACTCGATAACATCTTATGTGAAAAGAAAAAGATTTTTCTTCTCTAAAAACCCCACACAGCGGATAACAACATCATAGTCAAGAGAAAAGAAAGTACCTGGGGGAATTTAAGACCGGGTTCATGACCCCCAAAACCCGACGAAGAGTTACGAAACAAAACCTCAGTTGGGTAATATTGAATGTCATTTCAAATAGATTATCATAGGAAAGTATAGCAAAGTCTTAATACACATCTAGTTCATTACATGACCCTGCAAATTGAGGATTTGTTACAACCAACAGAGGGCGCTGTGGGTTTCACCCTTTCCCTAATGCCTTGTGATATGCAATGCTATTAGAGGGCGAAAAGGCAAAAAAAACTCTACAAGCCGTTTGTTGGGTTCCCCAGGAGAGATCTTCCCCTTTCCCAGAAAAAAAAAAAAAAGCTAAAATTTTGTTTTTTTTCCTGACATATATTTATGATTGCATTGGGTTTGAGATTTGACAGAACTTCAAAGACATCCCTGATCTGGCGACGTTCCCTGGATGGTTTTAGGATGATATTTTTCCAAAAAATTTTTGGGTGTGGTTGAGGGGCGTTCTGATGTGGTTCCCCAAGGGGTGTTTAGAGCGTGGCCTAATGTGGTGTCCCAGTTGGGGGTGGGGAGGGGTCCTCTGTGGGGCCCTATTGGGGTTTTATGAAGACTTGGGCCCGCTGGGTGTCCATTTTTTGGGGTGGTGAAGGGAAATGGCCTTGTGGTGTCCTATTTGGGTGTGGTGAGACGTGTGGCCTGATGTGGTGTCCTATCTGGGTGTGACCTGATGTGGTGTCCCATTTGGTGTTTTTTTAGAGGTGTGCTCTGACGTGGTGTCCTATCTGGGTGTGGTGAGAGGCATGGCCTAATGTGGTGTCCTAGTTGGGTGTGGTGAGGGCTGGGCCCCCCCTTTGGGGCCCTTTTTGGGGTTTGTTTAGAGACGTGGCCTGATGTTGTGTCCTATTTGGGTGTGGTAAGAGGTGTACCCTGATGTGGTGTCCTATTTGGGCGTGGCTAAAGGCATGGCCTGATATAGTATCCTATTTGGGTGTGATTAGAGGCGTGGCCTGTTGCAATTCCATGCACTTGGGCAGGGCCCACTGCACTGCTTGCCTAGGGGCCCATAATGCTGTGAAGTCAGCCCTGTTCGTTTTTAAACAGAAAAGGTGGTGGCACCACTAAAAGTGGTGTGAACCTAGCTTTGTTTCAAGGCTCCTGAATAGTTTTAGAAAGTTAAGTTCTAATGAACTTTCGAATTTTTTTTTTCTTTGTTCGAGTAAAGTTAGTTCGACACCCTTTTTCAGTTTCTTTTTTTTAGCGGTTTTGCACTTTTTGGCCCCCATCCAACCCCTTTTTCATTTTTTTAGGCGGGTCCAATCAGTTTCTGACTTTTCCCGGCCATAAATTCACCTTTCGCACTTTTGCCGGCATCCAATCGTGCAGAGCCAGGAAGGGTAAAAAACGTCATAGCTGAGATGTATGGCTCTCATTGACGCTAAGATCACATGCCCTGTTTATATCACTCCAGGCCACTTATTAGGTACACCGCCCCAAACTGCTCGTTAACACTTAATTTCAAATCAGCCAATACATGGGGGCAACTCAGTGCATTTAGGCATGTAGACTTGTCAAGAAAATCTCCTGCAGTTAAAACCCAGCTCATATGGGGAAAAAAGGGTGATTTGATGTTTGAACGTGGAGGTTGTTGGGCCCAAAGGCTGGTTGATATTTCAGAAATGCTGATCCCTGGGATTTTCACGACAACCCTCTGGGTTTAAAAGAGAATGGTCCGAAAAAAAAAAAAACAACCAGTGAGCGGCAGCCTGTGGCGAAAACGCCTTGTTGATGCCAGAGGCAAAGGGGAAAGGGCAACTGGTTTGAGTGATAGAAAGCAACAGTGACTCAAAAGCCCCCCGTTCCAACCCAAAGGGAGGCAGAAGAGCATCTTGAACCACAGTAAAGGCGAACTTTGGGCAGAGGGCTACCCAAACAAAAACCCCCCGGGTCCCCTCCTTTCAGCAAAACAGGGAAAATGAGGTCCAAATTTTTCCCAAACCACAAATTGGACTTTTGAAGTTGGGAAAAAAGTTTCCTGGTCTGTGAGTCTCGATTTTTTGTGCGACATTCGATGGTAGGGTCAGAAATTTGGCAACAACATGAAAACTGGACCATCCTGCCTTGTATCAAGGTTCAGGGTGTGGTGGTGTATGGGTGGGGGGAATTTTTCTTGGCCCTTTGGGCCCCCCGGGACCAATTGACATCGTTTCAACACCTGTTGAATCATGCCCCAAAAATTGAGGCAGTTGAAGGCAAAAGGGGGGTTTCCAACCCTTACTAGCATGGTGTCCCATTTAAAATGGCCGGGGTTTGGGATATTTCACGTATTTCCTTGTGAACGTCTTTTCACTCACTCTCTGTACGTTCAGACTGCTCTTAGTTAGATGCATTTTCCCTTCCTAGAAACATAATTAGGGGATTTGGTATTGTGCGCATCTTTCCCCACCCCGAAGCGATATTTTGGCGACATTTGCAGGGTCACAAAAGCTTTAAACTCTCATTAATGGATATATATTTTTAACAAGTGTTGGTTTTCTCAAACGGCCCAAAAGTTTAGTTTTTTTTGGGGGGGTTTATAATTGTTAAACTCGTCTTTTAATCTCCTGGGGTCAAAGGGGTTATGGGCCCCCTCAGGATGCGGTCCCCCTAGCACTGACACGGGTGCACCTCCCCATAGCCGTCCCTCATTTAAGCGCCTCATCATTTCTTTTGCCATTGAAAGGAAGAAGTATTTTAACCTCTCAATTTTTTTTTTGTGACTAGAGCCAAATTTCTTCACAAGTTGTTCCACGTATCCAGTTTACTGTTTTAGAGGGGAATTTCCCGTTCCTCACCCGTACGGTATAAAAATTTAAAAGAAGATTTCCCCTTCCATTGACTTTAATGGGGTTTTGAAATTCGAGTTCGAAAAAAAACAAATTCGAAGAAATCACAAAAATTTAAAGGTTCTAATCGAACGAGAACTTCTTACTGTTCTCTTGAATACCAAACCTGCCTTATTATGCACTAGTATCGGAACATGACAGAACATAAGATTAATTGCATCATTTGCTATACAAGATTCTGTGAAGGGTGGTTGAAAACCCGTAGACATAGCCATGATGGTCACCATATGGACCTTCTCTCAGATTTCTCAGAAACTGCTAAAACTAAGAAATGGTTGACTTCAATTTGATTGACCTTGAGGACCCAAGGCCAATATTCATTGTTGAGGTTTTACATTTTTTTTGGGTGGAAAGGGAATTGCCTTTAATTCTAATGAATTTCCGCGAGTGCAGTTCCTTCTGATAAGTAAAAAAATGCATTGTTTAAGAAAAAAGCTGTCACCTTTTGAACCCGTGCCGCCTCTTCGGTGTGGTATGCACATAATGGCTTTTTTAAGCAAGTCTAACCACATAGGCTCGTTCAGCAGGGATCATATAAGACGACATATGCTTCATACATACGTTGCTGTAATCTAACACTGCATCACCTCAAGGTGAAGGTAACCCAATTCTAAAAGTCTCCTGTCAGGTGCACAATGTAGGGGGTCAACAGCAGATTTCCACCCAGCACCATTGATTCACGTTCCTCTAACACCGAACAAGCTCTGGTGAGAAACAACAGGACTCCCCAACAAGGAATAAATCAAAAGAATGAGTTTGGGAAAATGTCATAAACCGCAGGTGATGAAGTGGCAAAATACCTTCTGGATAAAGTCAAAAAGACAGAACAAGGGTCATTGTGTAAGATTCAGGGAAGCCAAATTACCCGTCGAAAATACCAGGGCAAATGTGAAATTTTTAGATAATGAATTAGCAGATTACAAAATTACCACCTTCAATGAATAATACATTCAAAGGGCTGCTCCAAAATTGAATATAAATTTTACCCAGTTGGCCAGAACATAATTTTTAATAATTAAAAACAATGCTCCCTTGTGTATTATATTATGGTATATTATGTGGAGGCTGCAGTATAAAAGAAAATGAGCCTTGTTTATCAATGTTGTCGGACAGTGAAACCGTCTTGTGTTGCCCATCGCAACCAATCAGAGCCCAACGCAACCAATCAGAGCCCAACACAACCAATCACAGCCCATCGAAACCAATCAGAACCCAAAGCAACTAATCAGTGCCCAACGCAACCAATCAGAGCCCAACACAACCAATCACAGCCCATCGCAACCAATCAGAACCCAAAGCAACCAATCAGAGCCCAATGCAACCAATCAGAGCCCAATGCAAACAATCAGAGCCCAACACAACCAATCACAGCCCATCGAAACCAATCAGAACCCAAAGCAACTAATCAGAACTCAACGCAACCAATCAGAACCCAATGCAAACAATCAGAGCCCAATGCAAACAATCAGAGCCCAATGCAAACAATCAGAGCCCAATGCAAACAATCAGAGCCCCAAGTAACCAATCAGAGCCCAACACAACCAATCAGAGCCCAACACAACCAATCACAGCCCATCGCAACCAATCAGAGCCCAACACAACCAATCACAGCCCATCGCAACCAATCAAAGACCATTGCAACCGATCAGAACCCAACTTTCAATTTTCCAGATTAGTGTAAGAAATGAACTAGGATAATTTTACTGTTTAGGTATGTTTACAAGTTGGACTTTTTTAATCGGAAAAAATCTGACGCATTTTACTCCGCAAAAATACGATGCGACACCTCGGACTTCTGCTAATGATTTTTACTTAACGTACAGTAGTCACCTCCAATTTGGATGAGGGTTAGCTCCATATAAAATGGGGTATCCTGCATCAATCCTGCTCAAAGCGGGATACAATTAGCATCCACTCAAAAGATTGTGTGAACTACAACGCGGACTGTCCTTCAGATTACACAAGGATTTTAAAGAGAATTTAACACGGAATCCGTATTGAACTCCTTGTTAAAATCCATTGTGTGAACATAGACTTAGGGTACATTCTCATGACAGATTTAGCCGTCATAAGAATGTCAGCGTTGAATCCTCGTTGGAAAATCCGCACCTATAAGCATGGATTTCAGATGAGGAGTTTGGTCTTGTCCCAATAATCCTCATTTGGCCAGTAAAGAATACAGACATGTAGTAGCACGTCTGTAGAGGGCGCTATGACCGCCAATCACTGCATGCACTCACTATCAGTAACAGCAGTACGGACATGTAGTACCCATTGTACTGTAGAGAGGCGCTACTAGACTGCCATCACTGCATGCCCTCACTACAAGAGAGCAGTAGAAGTAGACCGCACTGTACTGAAAGGCGTCTATTGACGCCAAATCACTGCATGCACCTCACATACATATAAGAGCAGTACAGACATGTAGTACCACACTGTACTGTAGAGTGGTGCTATAGACCCCCTATCACTGCATACACCTTAGTAATACATGTAAGAGCAGTACAGGACATGTAGTACCGCACTGTACTGTAGAGAGGCGCTATAGACCACCAATCACTGCATGCACCTCACAAACACATGTAAGAGCAATACAGACAATGTAGTACCGCACTGTACTTTAGAAAGGCGCTACTAGACTTCCAATCACTTAATGCACTGCACTAATATATAATAGAGCAGTGCAGGACATGTAATACCGCATTGTACTGTATAAAGGCACTACTAGACCGTCAATCACTGCCTGCCCCTCACTAATACATGTAAGAGCAGTACAGACCATGTAGTACCGCACTGTACTTTAGAAAGGCGCTACTAGACCGCCAATCACTGCATGCACTGCACTAATACAGAGTAAAATATTTATGATAATTGGCTGGATTAGTGTTTGTGACATTGCATGTTGAATTTGGTTTTCTGGAAAGACCATTGTATGTTTAAAATATTCTATCCTGAAGCCATTGTCACCTGAGGGAGCACGGTACTAAATTCCTGGTGCCCCAAGGAGAAAAAAAAAAAAAAAGTATATTCCACACCTCCATTCCATCATTGGATCTTCCCGGTCGTCTTAGCGGCGTTCCCAGGCCTTTGCTTACATCACTATTGGAGCTGTCCACTTCCGAACAGTGATGGAAGAGCGTGGCATGTGACTGCTGTGGCCAATCAGCTGTTGGAAGGGGAGTATAGAGGTTTATTTTTCTTCATCTTTTTATAGGGATCAGACAACCCCATTAAAAGAAGGGAAAGTGAAAGGAAAATGGGGCAAGTATTCTGCATCTTTTATTAAAGAGACCTTCATCACTCACTCATAGGGAGAGCCTGCACACGCCTGATGTCTCAGAACCTGGTTACTTGGACACTGGATGGCACTAGAGATTTGAAAATTGTATTTGGGGTAATAACGGACAGTATTATTTAGGAATTCTTGGTATTAATAGTACTGATATTTGTCCACTATATGGTAGATTATGACCGCGCCACTGCTTTAGGAGTCCGTTGTCTAATCGTATTCTCTCTTATTCTCGCTTTCCCTCTTTTGAAATCTGAAGCCCCAATGACCTTGACTTGGCCTTGGTGACTGTTTTTGTATCTGATTACATAAGCCTTGATAAAGAAACACAATATTTTCCATGTGAAAATACAGATGTTGACATATGAACCTAGAGGAAACCGAATTCTACGCAAGTTCTAATCTTACAATATTGGGGAATTACCGGGCGGTGTCAACAATTTTTGAAGTCAGTACAAATTTCTTCACTTCAAGATAAATGGGAATGTAGAAAGTGTTTTTCCCCTCCTCAACTTGTGGAATGTGTTTTAATCAAACAGAGAGGAAGTTCTCTGTCCACCGTGTATGATTAAGCTGTCAGAAGGTGTTTAGATCAATCAAACCTCCCTACTGGAGGACGTCAAGATCTCATCACATGGACCACATATAAAGGTTACACGCGTATGCATGTACGCAAGACTCGCTCAAAACGTAGGGCAGCTGTTGCTTTAGATGGTGCTGTCACATTTTTCTCTGTGTTTTTAGCCAACATAGGCAAAGGAGGACTTAAAAGGATGATGGGTACAGCTAATATTTTTGAAAACTGATATTTTTGTAACATTTGCAAATTATAATAAAATCAGAGGAACTAGGAGATTAATGTAAATTCTTAAGAGATTCAGTGGCCCAGTTTATTCCTTAAAGGGGTTTTGCCATGAAGTAACAAATGAAATAACAAACATTTTCACCATTCATTATTATTAACAATTCTGCATCGGTTTTGTTTTAGCTGCTCCTTTAGTGATCCATTGTTTACAGCTCGTCTCCAGGGGATACGACCAGGGCTGTGAGCTCTATAGTCCTGGTCACACATGCTCAGGCATCACCTCTCCTCTCAGGCAGCTACTGGGTGTTTAACCCCCAGGTGCTGTCACTCTACTCCTGTCCTCTGTCCTCCTTAGTAATTAGTCAAACAGTGCAAATAAATAAGAAAAGAAACCTCAATGAGGTATGTGCATTGATAAAGAGAAAAAAAACACAGGTTTGGTTCCTGCAGGGATTTGAACCTAGGACCCTTGTGCCTGGAGGCAAAAACTTTACCTCTCAGCTACTCACAATGATTTACATAAACAGACCTTTCTTTGACTACAGAGAGGAAAGGCCTGGCGATGTCATCCTGCTGGGTCACATGATATGTAATTCAAACAAATCACACACGCCCCCTTCTGAGCACACAGAGCTAAAGAGCTGGAAACAGGGGGTATGAAATGAGATCGTGGCAAAACCCCTTTAAGGAGTTTTTTTTTTAATTAATTAATTTTTTTCATCTAGACATTCCAAAAGTCATAATATCTTTATTTTTTTTCCATTAAAGGACCCGTTTTTTCCCCTTAGTTTATTAGAAATTGCTTTAAGGTACACTACCTGTGTCAGGAACTTTACTTTCCTGAAGCAGAATACAGGATTTCTGGCTGATGCAACAGTCTCTGTTAGGTGACATTGACCTGCACTCTGATTGGCTGAAAGACACAATGCTGTTGATGCTGGCAGGAAAGTCTGTTTCTCTATGCATTTCTATGAGACTGACTTTGAACCTTCCATAGGAATGCACAGAAACATTTACTTCTGAGTCACACAACCATACTGAGTGTTTCAGCTGCTCAGAGTGCAGGTCCATGACCCAGTGGCAGCAGTGAGAAATCCTGTATTCAGCTGCAGGTAAGTAATATCACTGGCACCACAGTGCACCTAGAAGAATTTCTAACGAACTAAAAGGAAAAAATAGTCTTTTAAAATAGCTGTGTTTTTTCCTCCTGTGTTTTAGCAGGTATAACTTTTTTTTTTAAATGTAGCTGCTTGGGGCTTTGTATTTTGCAGGATGGTTTGTAGTTCTTTCTTTATTGGAACCATTTTGGGATATAAATAAATTTTTTCAATATTTAAAAAATGTTTTGGTTGGGCAAAATTTTTTGGGGAATTAGTTCTAGAAATTATTATTGTTTATAAATAATATGCTCATTTTATTTTACGGCTTGTTATAATGAAAGCAATGCATAACGCACAACAGCAGCGATGGATGCATCCCGCTGACTTTTAAAGGAGTCCAATGCTATGTCCGTAATTTTTATCGGAAATGCATTTTCCTATCCTCTTTTTTTGTTAAACTTTACAAAATACAAATGTTTCGGTGCTTAATCTTGCGGGATGACTTGTAGTGTTTGTTGGTAACATATTGAGGTTCATAACACTTTTTGATTACTTTTCATTCCTGTTTTTGGAATCAGGGTGAACAAAAAAAAAAAAGTATTTTTTTCTTACAGCGTTTACCATATTGGAGATAACACGTTAATTTTATAGTATTATTATTCTTTTTATTTCTTTTAATACTATAACATTGTGTAGGGGAAAAGAGTTTTAATTTTTTTTCATTTTCTTTTAAATTTGTTTAACAGAGTTTTTAAAAAGCTATGTTTTAAGCTATGTTCACACGGCATAATTGCGGGGTGTGTGCTCAGGAGCTCGCACCGATCATGTCGGGAAGGGGAGGGGGCGGCAGTCCGCCGTCCCCATAGACATTCATTACTAGCAGCGCATATTCGCCACTAGTAAATGACATATCACTTATCTCCCCCGCGGCGGATTCGCCGAGCAGGGAGAGGAGACGTAATTCATAATTCTCTATTAGAACTGTGGATTACCGTAATGACTGGGACGTATCTCGGCCCGTATTGAGCGCAGTACGGCGCGAAATACGTCGCAATTTAAGCCGTGCGAACATAGCTTTAGAGGACATGATCATGCGATCGTTCAAAGTGCTTTCATAATACACTGCAGTACTCCTATATTGCGCAGTATGTTGCCGGTCAATGTGATATTGAGAATAGCTAATCTACTGCACTCAAAAATAAGGTATTTACACATGTGGTAGAAAGTTATAATACAGAACCTCGATAAGTTAGTATTATTTATGGTAGGTAAGGATATGTTCACATGCCGGGTGTTTTAGGAGTACTCGCTATGATTACCGTAGTTACAGGCCGTACTTCGGGGCGCATAGCAGTGCAATTATGCAGCGAAATAAGGCCTGAAAGACGCCATGTGAATATACATGTACACAATTTTCAAAATATATTCATCTGTTCCAGATCGGTAGATCGTGCAGTTGGTGGCATGCAGACTTTTGTCACAACGTTTTGGCTGTTGTGCCTTTATCAAGTGACATCTGCAGCCTGGGATAGACAAGAGTCAGGGTGAAGTAAGGTATGCTGAAAAGACGGCCGGCAGGGCTGGGACAAGGTATTATGGTGCCCTAGGCAAACAAGGCATATAGTGTCCCCCCAATGGAAAATTCAGCCCACTCCATGCCTCCTTGCGCCCCCTTTTCTGCCTGGGATGAAGTGGCACGCTAGGCGGTCTCCTACTTTTGCCTACCCATCATCCCGGCCCTGACAGCCGACAAGAGTATGGAGAAGAGCGCAGAGGCGATGTGCGTAAGAGGTGTCTGTCTGGCATCTCTGCCCGGCATCCTCTTGGTTTCTACGTCTGTTTCTCTGACATTGTCCCTAAAAAGCCACCGAGGCCTTCCATGCCACCAGGTGTTGTCCCTGGTCTCCAACCCTGACTGGGTGTCCAGAAGCAAGCAAAACACAGCACCATAAAGAGGAGTCTATTTTGGCCTTCACTATGGTACCCCCTTTCTTCCGTGGAGGAGGAACTTCACTTTAAACAACCATAGATTCTTAAATCTCTGGAAGTCTTTAAAAGGAGTTTTCCAACTCCAACAACTTCACAATAAACCCCAAAGTCCATAAAGTAGAGCACGAATTTGTCTTACATACATGAAGCCATCTCATCCTACCTTGGGTTGTCATACAAGGGTCAAGGGACCTCTTTAAGTTTCCAAAAGGTAGAGGTCCCAAAGTTAAGACCAACAACTTTTAGTCTAATAGGTTTGTCCAAAAATGTTTGTAGCCAGAGGGGCCCTTGTATTAGGATAGTAAGTCCCGTCATGGTGTGCAGGTATAATTTCCAAATCTCTTAATCTTCTACAGTGACCAGGTTTGTCTGCTGAACCTGTTTGAATTAAAAAAATATACATATTGCCTCAACTTGTCATATTTCACAAGAAGTGATGTAGTATACGGATCTAACATGTCTGACATGGAACAACAGATACAATATGTAGACATTAACTAACAACCAGTCCTGGAGAATCCAGAGTCATGAAAAACAAACTTCTACAATGAGCGTTTACCTATCAACAGGCACAGTGACCACAGACGATCTGCACACATCTACCATCTTCTCACTATGGTCACCTTCTATTCCACAGGATGTTGTTTCTTCTCTATTACACAATCCTTCTAAAAGAAGCAAATTGAGTAATCGTCCCATATTATGAATTTTCCCATAATGCAATTCCCTAATGTATTACATAAAGTAGTTTTTAAAAGGGGGGGGGCACCCTTTTTTAATGTTTTTTTAATTTATGGGGTTTCTGGGGGTGGGACAGAAAAAACTCAATTTTGGAATTTTTTCACGGGGATTTTTGAAGTCCTTTCTAAAAACTGTAAAACCAGCCCGGCCCAAAGGGAAGGACTTTTTCCAAAATTTTAAAAGATGTCTCTGGGTTTTTTTCCAATTTTTTGGGGCAATTCCCCACAAACCCCACAGATTTTAAATGAAAAAAAAATTAAACCCCACAAAAACTTTTTTGCTTTAGGGAACACCTTTCCCTTTTCCACATGGGATTTAAAGGAGGTTGTTTGGGGAATTTAAAAAATTACATGGTGCTTTTTCACTAAAAACAGAAAACCAAACCATGCTTTGGTTGCTTTTTGGTGTATTGTAATGCCCCTTGGGGCTTTTTGGGGGAGGGGGAAAGGGAAAAACCAAAAGGGGTGGTTTTTTTAATGGTACCTTTTCCCAAACTGGATTCCTGTTATTTAGTTGGGGGGTTACCTCAGGGGGTCAGTATTGGCCCTTTTTCTTTTTAGATATTCTTTAAAAAATTTTAACATGGATTGCACGGGTGGGAAAAACCCAAAAATTTTTGGGAGGAAAAACAAGTCTGAAAAAAAAAATTAAAACCACAATGGGAGGTTAAAAAATGTTTTTTTTAAAAAAGGGGGGATCGGGTTGGGTTTTGGGGGGGCCTGGGCAAAAGAAATGGCGGTTGGGGTTTTAAAACACTGATAAAGCAAGGTTTTTGGCCCCAATGGGAAAAAATCCCATTTCCAAAGGGTTTCTTGTTAAAAAAAAAAAACCCCGGGGAAAAAAAGGGGACGGGGAGAAGGATTTTGGGAAACCCTGGGGGGGACAGAAAAATTTAAAATTGTAGAAAGCCCGGGGTTGTCAGACGAAACCCTTGCCAAGGAAACGGGGTTTTTTTGGGGTTGTTTTTAAAAGGGGCCTGGGGGGGAAACTTGATGAAAAACATAATTTTTTCCTTTTTTCAAATCATTTGGGCGGGGACTTTTACTTGAAAATTTGTGTAAAAGTTTTGGGGCACCCATTTTTCCACAAAAAAAGGGGAATTGTAGAGCTTAAAAAACAGGTTTTAAAAGGGGCCGGGGCAAAAAAAAAATAAAAAAAAAAGGAAAATTTGGGTGGACTACAGTCCCAAGAAAGATTAGCAAGATTAGGTTATTTATTTTAGAGAAAACGGTTCGGGGGGAAAAATAATAAATTTATTCTGGGGTTAATATAGAGAGATCTCTCCCCAAATCTTTTATACCCAGGACTTTTATCCAGAATAAGGGGGTTCCCCCGCCAAGAGGGAAGAAAGGTTTTCCCACATTTAACATAGAAAAGGGTTTTTTTTTGTAAGAGCAGTGAGACCCGTGGAACTCTCTGCCGGGGGAACTTGTTTATGGGGGAATTCAATAACCGGTTCCCAAAAGGGTTTGGTTTTATTTCTAGGGGCTTTAAAAAATAACAGTTTATAGGGAAGGATTTTGGAGAGGGGTCTTTACCAGGGATTTAAATTTTGATTGCCAGATTGAAAGTCGGGAAGGAAATTTTTTCCCAACATGAGGACAAAAGGCTTTACCTTATTGGGGTTTTTTTCCTTCCGATCCCAAAACCTTTAGGAAAAATAGGGTGACTGGATGGAAGTCTGTAATTTTTAGCCTTTACAAAAAAACCCTAAAATATGTAACCCATGGACAAGGTGTGGGGCGGTTTTTGGGAAAAAAGCAGCCATGTTTTTTAAAACCCGGACATTTTCCCCTTTTAT
>JAODAL010078020.1:0-13061 GCA_025379985.1 Phyllomedusa bahiana
ACCGGGAAATATTTCAATAGAAAACTTTTAAATAATAAGCTATTGCAGTGCAATGTCTACACTAAGTCTTGGTGACTTTACCGATTATTCTTTATAGAGCTTGTCTGTGTTCGCCCAGCCCCACCCCCCCCCCGCATCCCTTGTGACTTTACAGCGGTAGATGCTCCATTAAAATTCTCTACCTAACTACATAAAATCTTCCAATCTCTGATCTAACTAATGTTGTAAGGATCACAGCAACAGTAGAGCTTTCTCTGTAAAGAAATAGAATAATTTTGCTGGGCTGTTTGGACACAGGCAGAGGGGCACGTCCTACTGTTTATGAGACGCTGAGAGACATTGACCATGAACAGGAAGGGCTGTTTCTATGTAAAACGAGGTCATGTGATTTTTCCAGCCAATCGCAACCATACACATCCCAGTCATGACGTCACACACACATCTCACCCTGCTCTATTCTGTAATCTGATTTGCTGGACGCCAAAATGACAGGAAGCGCCGAAAATGGCGCGATATTAATAGATGATTCACAGATTTTAACATAAATTATAGCATGATCTAAAAATTTAGATCAACATAAAAACTGCGCCGATTTCAACTTTGACGATAATAATCGCACAACACTAGTGGGAACGTCAGACACAAACCTTAGTTGGCATGGCCCGGGAGCGGGTTAGTGGCCCTCACCTGTCCTCAACCCGCCTCTGTCCCATCCGGTTCCCTCAGCCAGAGATCTACTATATGGTCTGGGCTCAGCGCCACTATACAGCGAGGGTGAACAATTTGAGGACAGTCAGCAACTACTTGGCAGCAAAGAAATGGGGCCAATATCCCCTGCTTCTTGCAGTAGGCGGAAAAGTATAGATGTGGAGAGTGGCATGGGAGGTCATGTTGTGAGGGGTCAGCCTCTGCATACCAAGACCGGAGAGGAGGACAACAGTGAAGATCAAACAATAATCGATGATGATGTAGCCGACTGCACTTGGGAGCCGGGTGAAGCAAGGGCTTCATCATCGACAGGAGAAGAGGGCTTCAGCTTGCGCCTCATGCAGCGGCGCAGCCAGCAAGTGGGTTGTGTGGCCGTGAGCCAGCAGGTTAGCAGCAGTGCAAGGTCAGGAGCGAAGCATCCATGGCGTAGAAAACCCGCTTGTCCAAGAAAGTAGCAGCAAAGGGGCTCAGCGAGGCAGCAGCGGTAGTAGTCACTCAGTGCGGGGCGTTGGCAGTAAAATCAGCTACTCCGCGGTGTGGCAGTTCTTTGCTAAGACACCAGAGGAACCAAATATGGGTATAGGTAGAATCTGTGGGCAGAAAATGAGGCGTGGCCAGGGAACTAACGTTGGCACCACAGCCCTGTGTCAACACATGCAGCGTCACCATCCGGTGGCCTGGGAGTAACGTGGCTCAGATGTGGTGGTCCATCCTGTCGCCGCAGCAGCGCCCAGTGGCACGCATGCCATTGCAGCCAGTCAAAGCTCCACCACCTCTGCAGAAGGGAGCTGTTTCTCTTTGCCATCATCTCCTGTTCCAGATGCTCCTGCTCCTCACTACTCATGGCGCCATCAGGCGTTCAACGAGGCGATTGCAAAGAGACAACAGTATGCGTCCAACCATCCTAAGGTGCAGAAGCTGACCGTGCTCCTGTCCAAGTTGTTGGTACTGCAGTCCCTCACTTTCCAAATGGTGGACTCTGCACCGTTCAGAGAATTAATGGCCTGTGCCGGGGCCGAGGTGGAGAGGTCCAAGCCGTAATTTCTTTTCCAAAAAGGCAAATAAACCCGCCCTTCACAAATATTTTAGAACAGAAGGTGGGCCAGTTCTTGAGCTTATCGGTTAGCGGACGTGTGGAGCTATAACTACGGTCAGGGCCAGTCCATGTCCTTTATGGCCCACTGGGTGAATGTGCTTCCTGCCCAGCCACACCAACAACTTGGACAGGAGACCCCCTTTTTCCCTCCACGTTGTAAAAACGCGTTTCCCGCCTGTCCCCCTCCTCCACCCCCACCCCCCATCTCAGCCTCCAAAACATTGCTCCATAAAACCACATGTTGGGGCACAGCGGTGTCAGCAATTCAAACCCCCGGGTTTCCCCTCGGGAAAAAAAGTCACACAGGGGAGGAACTGCTCTGTCATGCAGCAAGAAATCGAGTGTGGTTTTCTCCGCCAAACTCAAATGGGAAACCTGGTAAGGAAAATAGGAGAACGGTGCCGCGCTCCCCTGGGGGGATGGCCCAAAGGCCCTGAAAGGGGCCACATATTAAAACGGGTTGTAAAAAGGTTTTTAAGTCTTCCCCATTTTCAGAAGTTCTGAAAAGGCCAGGAAACTTGCATGCACTTCATCCCTTTCTTACAAAGCAGGCACCACTCCTCGAGTTGCGCGGCAGAAGGGCCCCTCCCCAACACACCTGATATGCTTTTTAAAACCTTGGAATTTCCAGCCGCATTTGTTGGACCGTTTATAAACAGAAAAAACCCTTAACGTTTTTTTGATGATCCAGGGGGACGGGGAGTACTCCCTGTGCAACTTTGATGTCACCAGTGGCACTCAGCGTTACCCCTGCTTTTTTCTGAGGTTTTTTGGGGGGCCACGTATTTGTCGTCCCCAGGCTACGGGAATAACGTCATTTCACTGCTTCATGCCCCTGGAACAGATGCTGAAAAATCTTTGGGCGGGGGGAGGGAGACGGGGCGACAAATCTCGCGGCCACATGAGCCCCGGGGGGACTGAAATGGATAAGGAGGACTTTGGAGCAGAACATTGTCTGGTGAAAGAGGGGATTTTTACCCAGGTGACAGGAGCGGAGGAGCAGGACACCTGGAGGGGTAGAGGAGTTGAGGGAAGAGACAGATACCCGCAAGACCATGGCAGTAACAGTGGAGTTTGGGGAGGGGTCCCTCGGAGTACTTTGTGCAGAGGCCCGCAGCAGCTGATTTCCCCTGGCTAGTGACACCAAATATCACCTCCGGCAAGGGATATTTCTGGCTCTCCACCCTATTGGACCTCGTTACGGCCAAAATGGAGCCTTTTTCCCATGCGGGAAAGGGAGGAAAAACTCAAATACTTAGGAAAATCCCCCGTATCATTTGGCCGCTGCCTTGTGCGGCTTCGCCCTCCTTGACGGGCTGCCCGGGGGATTTCCCTCAGCGCTCACGTCCCACTGCCTGGCTGCGTGGGAAGGGGGGGGTGGTGGGTTTGAGCATCCCAGCTCCTCAGAGCAACCTAAGTCTGGAGTCGCTGAGAGCGCTTCCTTCACTCACTAGTAGGAAGCAGCGCCCGCGCAGCAGGACCTGGGGCAAGGCCCTGAAAACAGGTGGTCCCTATTGGACAGACTTGCCACCCCGTTAGAAATCCCCTGGACTCTGGGGAGCCAAAACGGATGGTGGCCGCAACTTGCCGAGTTTGCAGTGGAGAACTGTCCTGCCCGGGAGTATGTGGCACAGAGGGGTGTTCATGCGGGGGGGGCCATCGTTACCCCAAGGAAATCCTTTTCCACGGGAAAAGTGGGGAAAGACTGACCTTTTTTTTAGATGAATCAGGGGTGTTTGCCAGGATTTCCACACACCAATGCCTTAGGCGTCAAAAAATACATCAGCCATGACCCTCACCCCAAAATGTGAGAAATTTTTCTGGGTTCAAAATACCTCCACACTGTGTCATTGTGCCACTCTGAGCCTACTCCCTGTTTCTGCCACCTCCAGAATGTCGTTTTTTTTTTGTGCCACTGTGTGAACTCATGCTATTGCTGCTGCCGTACCCTCCACACTGTGTCATAGTGCCACTCTCCGCGACCTCATCCAGCTGCTGCTTGGACTCCACTCTCTGTCATTGTGCCACTCTGTGACTACTACTGTTTTTCCACCTCCAGATATTGTCATTGTGCCACTGCCTGGACCTCATCTGCAGCTGCCCTTGCCCTACACACAGTGTCCATTGTGCCACTCTCTGACCTACATGCGCTGCTGCTGTGACCTCCACTCTTCTGTCAGTGTGCCACTTTGTGGCCCTACTACTGTTTTGCCACCTCCAGAATGTCATTTTGCCACTGTCTGACCTCATGCTGCTGCTGCTGCACCTCCACACTCTGACATTTACATCTTTGCATGTGGAGAACTGTCCTGGCCCGGCCAGAAGTGTGCATCAGAGCGGTGTTCAGTGCGGCGGGGGCCATCGCTACCCCAAGAAACCACTTGTCCACAGGAAATTTGGAACAGACTGACCTTTGATCAAGATGAATCAAGTGTGGATCAGCCAGATTTCTACACACCATTTGCTTAGTCGTCCAGATTACATCAGCCCTGACGCTCACAAAACTTTAAGAAATGAGTCTGGGTTCAAACCACCTCCTCAGCCACTATTCAGCTGCCACCACCCGCCTGATGCCACACATCTGCGGCCAGTTGCTTCCATCGCCTACACCACTTTACCAGGGACTGGAATTGCCACCCACCTCCACACTCTGTCTTGTGCTACTCTATGACTTCATGCTGGTGCTGCTGTTGCTGGTGCCGTGACCTCCACACTGTGTCATTGTGCCACTCTCTCACCTCATGCTGTTGCTCCTGCCGTCACCGCCACACTCTGTCATTGTGCCACACTGTGGCCTACTACTGTTTTTTGCCACAACCAAATGTCATGTAGCCACTGTCCTAGACCTCATGCTGCTGCTGTAGCTCCTGCTGTGACCTCCACACACTGTCATTGTGCCACTCTGTGCCTACTACTGTTTTTGCCACCTCCAGAATTTGTCATTGTGCCACTCTGTGGCCACTCATGCTGGCTGACAATGACCGCTCTTCACTGAACACCCTGTTTTCCTAATGTTGTTTCCACCCTCCTCCATTCAATGACGTGCCACTATGTTTCGGGGTGTTTTCCCCTTCTTTTCATCCTGTCAGGAGGAATGGTGAAGATCAGGATTGTCTATGCCAAAAGCAGGAGTGGATACAGAACTCAAAAGACATGCCACATATATCCCATTTACTAGTCATCTCTGTTGTATCAACTCCAGTTGTTTTTGGCCTCAGCAATACTGATGAATATTGACCGATTTGAAAGCGGATACTGACGGATGAAAGGAAGGGCAAATGATCAAGACGTCGCCAAAATAACTGCCGACACACTCCTCCACACATTCGGGGGGGCCTATACTGTATCAGCGTTTAACCAGAACAGGATTTCATGTCATATTTTGTGACAGTTTAAAGCTCTGCCTCATGGAGTGACCCCTGCTGTGACGTCCCCTTACTGTGCCTGCGATCTGTGGCGGCTCCATAACCTACAACTGTGTTCTTTGATTCAATCGTAGCATCTTACCCTCAGTTGTTTTTTCCACTGGCGCCTGCCATGACTTTATCAGGCTACATTCCTGCTTTCAGTTTTTTGGTCAGTTACCCCCGTAAGTGCCCAGAATTTAATAGTGAAGCGATTCTAAGAGCGGCGCAGTCCATATGCGTGTCAAACAAAACACAGCATTGTAGAAGACCAACCCAGCTCCCTCTGCATATTAAGCATGGGCAAAACATTCTACATCACCCTAACAGCTCGGACGCAGCCTGGAAATAGCTGTTTATTAACCGATTCGTCCCGATGATTTTGGACCGAAAACTAATTTTGTTGGAAAATTCGGCGAAGTCGGCGAACCGAATTTTGGAGAAATTCGCCCATCTCTAGTCATGAACTTTGACTCTTGGCTCAACAAAATTTTTTGGGCTATAAATAAATTGAAGTCTTCGTTCCAATCCAGAACTTAGAATTTTATAATCAGTTTGTATTTACTGCTAACTTAGGCTGTGAAGTCTTGTTAATCAGTCTCTCCTGTGTGAGTGCCTGCTGAGCTCTATGGATTATACACACTGACATTTTGTTAGTTGTTTTGCCTGATGTGTGGTGCATAGCAATTATCCTCCACCACATCACACACTCCCTGTCACCAGCTGTTCATTGAATATGGAGTTAAGTGATATGATTAGTGATGAGCAAACCAAGGAGGGAGGATACTCTATTCATCAACAATGTCAGTCACCATCATATAGCATTGTTCTTGTAATCTTGTAGACCAATGTGGCACCAGTAACTAGAAAAGAGAGTAAAGACATGTCCTGTGTTAAGTGTCTCTGGTAATAGCATCTGGGTCTGGTTTGATCTTCAAGGACAAGTGAAAAAAGTGGTAATTATCTTTTATAGATGTTCTCTGTGCAATAAACATGCCTAAAAAATTCAGTGAAATAGATGGTGACTGTTTATTAGCAGAATGGAAGAGGATATATCTCACAATGTATAAGAGAGAATTGCAGAGATAGAGGACAGAATTAACACAGTGGATAACAAAGTACATTTTACAATTTGTACCCAAAAGACCAAAAGTTAGAGGAAAAGCCAGTGGTTGGTAATTATGCTTAATTCAAGTGCAGGCAGTTTTTTCTTTTTTGTATTGGACATTTTGTAAAGTTAGATTTAGTATAAGCACTTCCATATTACCGGGTAAGACGCCTTTTCACACTTAACCCTTTTCAAATAATTGCTTTTGTAAAAATGTCCAATACAACAGAATAGAGAAATACTAATGCCAATATCAACATGTTTAGGATCAAAGTCCTCTTTAGTTTCACTAATGGTAGCACAACTGTGGAAATACTGCAGAAATAAGTTGGTGTCTAAATATTTGAGGCATAATATATGGGTATGGGGCTTCCCTGATATTGAAACTAATGTACAAGAATATACTTCACTAGTCATTATTTTCTATAAAAAAGCTCTAAAACAAGGGTCCCAAACACTTATGTGGTTCCTGAGGCTACCATGTGTGGCGCCAGGAGCACTGAAGCGCCAGAAACACTCTTGGAGATGCTGAGTTCCAAAGAAGTTTACTTCGACTCCGGAAGTTTAGCTGCTTAGATGCTGCAATCAATAGTGACTGCAATATGTAAGGGATTTGACAGAGAAAGGGGGTCCCTCTGTCCTCTATAGGGACCCTTGTGATGCTGATGGTGGGTATGACAGCCAAAGGTCAAATAATGGTCTCTAATCTGTCTATCAGGTATCCCTGCCAGTTTCTTCTTTTAAACAGATGACTGAACAGGCTGACAGACAGTTGGAATTAAACTTTGTAGTACATTGATGTATTGCAATATATTATAACAAAGATCAAGTGTTAGTTTTTTCCCAAAAAATGTAAAAAATGGTAAAAAGAAAAAATAAAATAAAAAAACACACCACCTTTTCCCAATTATAAATTTTTATGACATGAAAAAAGTAAAATATAAAAAGTACACGTAGTTGGCATCACCATGTGCACAATGACTAGGGCAATAATTTTGTATTGTGTCGAATTTAAAAGGAATGAGACCCCTCAACTTCAAATTTTTTCTAGGTGTGGCTCATTGATAAAGCTGCGTTTAAGACCCCTGCTCTAAAAGTTCTGACTCTAGCAAATAATATTCCATGTACAAAAATATCTAGGATCATGTTGTACTAGATACAATGAAGTTTGTTTTCTAACAAAGGGGCTTTGAGTACATGTACAGTGAAGGAAGTAATTATTTGATCCCTTGCTGATTGTATAAATTTGCCCACTGACAAAGACATGAACAGTCTAAAATTTTAAGGATGGGTTAATTTTAACATTGAGAGATAGAATATCAAAAGTAAAATCCAGAAAATCACATTGTATACAATATATAAATTGATTTGAATTTTGCAGTGAGAAACAAGTATTTGATCCCTCTGAAAAACAAGACTTAATACGTGGCAAAACAGCTTGTGGCAAGCACAGTAGTCCAGAACGATTTTTTGGAAGTGATGATGAGTTTGCGCACATGTCCAGATAATTTTTAGGTCAACGACCTCTTTGCAGATCAGTCTCTAAAACATAGGTGAGTATGTATGAATTCTGTTGCTGACAGCCATATCAAAATTGCTTTAAGGATTGTTATAGACAGCGCCATAATATATGAACCTGTATTTTCTCTGCAGTTCATACATACAAGCGCAGTCTAGTGTCACTACGACAAACTCAGGCTCAGGCACCACCTTTAACTGGTCTGGCTGTCTAACTGTTCGGAGCCAAAGTTTGGCATCAAAGAATCATAAATGTGTCTACTTCTACTAATATGGTGCGACACGCCACCCGAGCGTCCCAAAACTTTGGTGCGCTAAAAAGTGTCTTTAGCATGGTACCGAGGCACTTATCGAGCCAAAGTTTGGCGTACGCCTGTTCATACATCTACAGAACTGGTCTACTATAGCTTTCTGAGGCCAGAATTCTGGCGCAGCCCCGTTCCAACATGTTGCCTCTAGTAGATATTGAGGATGTCGTTGGCAACTCGGAGCTCATCTCCTCCATAAGTTTTTCTATGTGATTAGTCTGGAGACTGGCTAGGCCACTCCCTGACCTTAATGTGCTTCTTTTTTGAGCCGTTCTTTTGTTGCCTTGACTGTATGTTTTAGGTCTTTGTCTTGCTGGCACACCAAGCCACGACGATTTTTAATGTCCTGGAGGAGGGAAGGAGGTTGTCACAGGATTTTATGGTACATGGCTCCATCCATTCTCCCATTGAAGCGGGAAGTATCCTTGTACCCTAAGCAGCACAAACACCCCCAAAACATAATTTTCCACCTCCAAGCTTGGGGGTGGCGGTGTTCTTTGGGTCCATAGCAGCATTTATCTTGCTCCAAACACAGCAGTTGAGTATAAATGCCAAAGAGATCAATATTTGTCTCATCTGACCACAACACCTTCTCCCGATCACTCACAGAATCATCCAGTTGTTCATTGGCAAACTTCAGACGGGCCTGCACATATGCCTTCTTGAGCAGGGAGAACTTCCGGGCACTGCAGGATTTTAAACCATTATGGCGTAATGTGTTGCCAATGGTTTTCTTGGTGACTGTGGTCAGCAGCTGCCTTGAGATCATTAACCCCTTAACGACCCTGGACGTATGAGTACATCAAAGGGTCGTTAAGGGGCTATACCGGGAGCTCGCATCGCGACCCCCCCCCCCACAGCCGCCGGGTCTTAGCGGCTGATTGTAGCTAACACCCAGCCGGTACAGCATGAGCGGACAGCGTCGCCCGACCGCGCTGTTTAACCCCTTAGACGCCGCGGCAAAGATGGCCGCAGCGTGTAAGTGAATGAAGAGCGGTGCCGAGAAGTTCTTCAGGGCGATCTGCATCGCCGCAGATCCGACGCCTGGACATGGAGGCAGGGAGCCTTTTGAAGGCTCCCATCACTGCCATGTCCTGGATTACACATATTTGGTATTGTACCATCCGAAAAAGTCTGATCTATAAAAATATAACATCATTGATCCTGTACGTTGAAACACCATAGAAGAAAAAAAATTCAACTGCCCAATATTGCGTTTTTTGGACATTTACGTCACTTAAAAAAGTGGAATAAAAGTGATAAAAAAGTCGCATGCATATCCAAACTGCTAGCAATAAAAAAGTACACGGCCCCCATCACAAGCGTCCATGGATGAGTTAGTACAAAAAGTTTATTGGTCGCAACATTGGCCGCCGCTGCGCAAATTCCAAAAATAGAAAATGTTTGAAATTTTTTTACGGTATACAAACAAAATGAAAACCCTACATTTTGGTATTGCGGATGCCATATCAACCTGTAGAATACAGATAGCACATCATTTTACTGAAGATTGAGAATGCCGTTAAAGCAAAACACTCCAAACAAGCGAAAATATGTTTTTTGGGTCCACAATTATGTCCCACTTGCCAATTTTTTTTTTTGCGGTTTCCCAGTTATTCTATAGTTCATAAATAACACCATTAGAAAGTACATCTTGTCCCGCAAAATAAAAGCCTCATAAGTCAGTAGGAGGAAAATAAAAAGCATGGCTCTGGGAATCAAGGATACCCCCTGAGGTGAGATTTTGCATGGTGCCCCAATTCGATTGACAGTCATTTTCTATTTCTTCCATTTTCTAACTATTGCTGGCTTGCAGCCTATTACACCACTACTATTTGATTTGGCAGGCTGCCCAGCACTTTTTAGGTGTCCAACACAAAATACAGACACCCTCTGCTCTCCGGTACTTTTGGGCAAAAGAATGACATACTAGAAAGATATCAAATATAAGGTACTAGTTGACACAGCGACCACTATACACAACTAAACTGCACATTGAACAGATACCTGTTCACACCAGTATACAGAAAAGCCACAGAATAATAATTTTTTTGCCCAAAAGTACTGGGGAGCAGAGAGTGTCTGTATTTTGTGTTGGACACCTAAAATGTGATGGGCAGCCCGCCCAATCGAATAGTAGTCGTATAATAGGCTGTAAGCCAGCATGGAGCACCACACGTATCTGAATTAATGGCACCCTTTGCAATAGCCATAATCTATAAACATAAAAAGAACCAGCTTGCACCCCACATGCATACAAGGCTGTGTGAGGGGTTGTCTTAATCGTATTTTTGCCGATTGTCAATCTCCCCATGTATTATACTGTGGCTTATCTGCATCTGGTGGTAACAGTATCAATCAATTACTATTTTAACAACTAATGTGCCCCAATGTGGAGGGAGTGTAAACTACTGCTCTGCAATTACCTGCACCTGTTTATCTTTCCCAAGTAGCATAGGGGCCTGTGTTGACTTACTGGGTTCAGTCTCTAGTCCAGCCATTGAGCTGTGATTGTTTTGTTTTTGAGTAAATAATGTCCCATTTTTCTGGGATTTTAGAGGTTAGAGTCTGTGGACAGCAGTCTTCTATAAAGGTTTCTAAGACAGCAGTCTTTAATGCAGGTAACAGTTGATTATTAAAACGTCTTACTGTCGTAAGGAGCCAGAACTCTTAATGGTTGGTAGGGGATCAAATACCTATTTCTCTCAGCATAATGCAAATAAATGTATAGAATTTGTACAATGTCTATCTATGTACAATGTCTATCTTTCAATGTTAAAATCAGCCTACCCTTAAAATTAAAGACTGTTCATGTCTTTGTCAGTGGGCAATCTTATACAATCAGCAAAGGAACAAATAATTATTTCATTCACTGTATGTAATATATACTTTGGACCATTCATTGTTTGTGTTGAGCACAAATATTAGGAGGGTGAACCTCATGAGTTACCTCTTGCTTGCTTATGTAGGCAGTTTAATGTCCCCCATAGGCAGTTATAGGCAGACATATGGCCCCATAGGCAGATATAGGCAGGTATATGTCCCAAAAGGCACGTATATGTCCCAATAGGCAGGTATATGGCCCCATAGGCATGTAATAGGCAGTTATATGTCCCCCATAAGCAGATTATAGGCAGGTATATGGCCCCATACGCAGGTAATAATCAGGTATATGGCCCCATACGCAGGTAATAGGCAGGTATATGTCCCCATACACAGGTATATGGCAGGCTATAGGCAGGTATATGGCAGGCTGTAGGCAAGTATATGGCAGGCTGTAGGCAGTTTAAAAAAACAAAAAAACACCCACTTACCTCGCTCCCCGCTGCTCCGCCTTCCGCGCGCTCTCCTGCATCTTCTCGGCACAGGCGGGTGATGTCATCAGGCGGCACAGGCAGCGTGATGACACACGCTGCCTGTGCCGGAAACTCCGGACAGCCGCGAGTCTGCAGCTGCCAGGAGTCCACTGCGGAGCACGGAGCGCTTGCTCTCTGCCCCGCAGTGGTATCTCTTCACCTTTGTGCGCTCTGGAGGAGTCACATATAGGTGAAGGGATCACTGACAGTGCCCGGACCATCGCAGCGTCCGGACACTGTGCGCTCACTCGGCCTTCAGTTATATGCGCTCCCTGAGGAGTCGCATATAACTGAAGAGTCCCTGCCGGCGCCCGGGCCATCGCAGCGCCCGAATGCCGACAGTGAATCGAGTATAAGACGAGGTGAGACTTTTCAGCACATTTTTTTGAGTATATACGGTACTTGCATTATTTCCCTATTAAGTTGTTACTGTAATGTTCAGATATTTGTATACTAGTCTAAATGCATTCTCTCTCTTGATTCTGTTTGTAAGTAATCTTTTAAAGTGTCCTGTTGTTCAGTTTGTTTTAAATTTGGTGGGTTCAGTCTCTTAAACAGCAGAAGAAACAGTAACCATTTATTATTGTACCTTATTATGAAAGAAGAAAATAAAATCCTTCCATGTTGTACCAAAAAGTGTACGCAACAATTCAGCCCAGTAAATCCACACCTCTTACAAAGAATCTCAGGCTTCTTGCTTTTTACCTACACTGGTGTATTTCATATGGTCCTTCATCTCTTCAGATCATCCAGGAAATTGCTAAATGTAATAAGACTTTGGGTGACATGTATAAAGGGGTCAGTTTTAATGTTCCACCTTTTTTCGTTGTGTATGGTGCATCATTCAGGCATGTTTGGCCCACTGTGCACCAGACCCGACACTTTGTAATGTGCCAAACATATTGGGGCGTTTTGAGGGCGTTCTGGAGGCGTGTCGCACCACATTCAGAATATTACACACATTTCTAAATGTGGAATGGCAAAACGAGACGCATAACTGCACGAACAGCCAGACCACTGTAAATGTGGCCTGCCTGATCTTGAGTAGTCATAATGAAACTAGATTTCCCATTAGGGCAAAAGATGTCCCTTATTTCTCAACTTATACCAGTAAAATAATAAGAAGTAATTAAGGATAATTATCAAATTCTATAAAATTAAATTACATAAATTAATAATAAATTATATAATATACAATTATATATATATATATCTCAAAAATATAAAATTATCTCCTATAAAATGTATTTAAAATTAATATTATCTAAAATTTATTTCAAATTAAATAATATAAATTAATTAAACCAATGCAGCATTTTACCTAAATCCCATTCTCAATTATCTTTTTTTAGCAGCCCCTTATCGAAATTTGGCATTCATTTATACACATGCCTGGCACATGACTAAGTACGCCATGGCGCGCCAAACCCCAAACAAGTGATCAAACCCTTACGTCTTGTCCAATTAAACTTTTATACACAATAACATAAAAAAAAACAAAAATTTTTCCCCCCCCCCAAAAATTTACAATATCACAAACCCCCCAAAAAAACCTAAAAATTT
>JAODAL010078021.1:0-13060 GCA_025379985.1 Phyllomedusa bahiana
CACCTGCAGTAACTAAGGCGGAAGCGGCAAAACTACTGGGAGGAGATGGCTTCACTGATATGACTCCTGAAGATGTAATGACCTGATTGATGTCCCACTCTGAAACCGTTGACGGATGAAGGACCTGACGGAGATGACAAAGTCACAACTGAAGAAAGGATGAGGAACAAGATGAACGGGTTTTGGAGAAGAGGAGAAGTTGGTCTAACCACTTGATCGTCTGCAAGCATGGTCCAGAATGGCCAAAGAACTCCAGGGGGCCCCTGCTGAAGAATGGGACCCCCAAATGCTTCGTTCATTGACTTTTGTAAATATCATTGAGAGTGGCATATCGGTTTATAAAAATCTTCTCACTCAAAAAGAAAAGCCAGCACCAGCAACTGCCCATAACTTTTTTTTTCATACCTAGGACAAAGAGATAAATTTTTACACCTTTAGAGAAATAGAGTTTACGGCCCAGGGGAAGATACTGCCCAACCTGTAAGAATATGATTACCGATGAAAAGCGCGATGAAGACCCGATGAAAGCCCGATGAAAAAGCGCGATGAACAGCGCGATGAACAAAACGGGCGATGAAACAGAGCGAATGGCGATGAAGAGGTGCCTTCAGGAGAGCTGTTAATGCTCTTCATGATCTTCATCATTCAAGCTGCAGTAAACTTCACTGGTGAGTACCCACATAGATTTTTATATGTTGGAGTGTGGAAAATGTTTATAAAGCCTTAAAATATATATAAATAATAAAATAAATGTAACGCTGCTACTTTGCGGATTTTCACGTATCGCGGGGGTTTCTGGAACACAACACCGCGATTAATTTTAGGGATCACTGTATATTTATTTAGATTTTTTCTATTGCAGCTATCCACATTATTGCACATTTTATTAATATAGAACGCTACCATATGAGTCACTCATCAGAAGCTGGGGAGCTATGTAAGATCCTAGCAAACATTGGCAACCGGTCGAATGAAAGCTACTTAAATCCAATTAGAAACTACAATAAGGTAAGGACAATTTTCAAAACACATTTCTATTACTGCAGTTACTTGTTATTAACCACAAAATGATCTGCTAAATATTTTTCATTTTTGCCTCCCTACTTTTCAGCGGCCATGACTTGGCTTTACAAGGCTTTGTTTACTGTGGTAGAAATAGTTTTTTTTCTATGCAATTTGTGGATAAATATAAACTACAGTGTTAGTTATATAATTATTTTTGTTTCATCTACAAACACTCAGCAATTTCTTTAACATTTTTTAACCCATTCACATTTCCACATTTAAAAAATGTTAATACTAACTTTTTATAGTATAAACGGTCCATTGGATCCTAATGTGTTTTTTTTTTGTTTTTATGAGTATACACATGTTAAAATGTATTTTAATTTAAAACACAAACGCTTAGTTTTTCCCCTTTTTTAATTTTTAATAATTAATTTTCTAAATTTAATACCAGTTTATATTGCCCTTTTTTTTAATCCTATAAAAGGGTTCCGCCAACCACAAACATTCTATGTCTAATTGTCTCTGCCTAGTTTACATTGGTATGTTTTTGTCTAGATATTTTGGCCCAGCTCCCGTCTTCCATAATTTGTCCTTTTTTTATTTGTGTAGCCCCTGAATTTCCCAGATATGCCCCTTGAAGTGTCGCTTTGTGCAGAGCTATTTGTGCTCCACCCATTTATGACACCTGAAATGCCCTAATGCTCAATTTAAACTCATAAGTTTGAGTATTAGTTTCAGAGCTCCGTCTGTGGCCATACATTTCTAAAGTGACATTACAAGTGACAATCCTCAGAAATATCCCCAGAAATGAGCCAGAAGTTTAGCATAAGGGAGCTGGGACTCTGCCTTTTTGTAATTAGCTCACTTCGTCGCATCCCCTTTAATTACCAGCTTGCTATTACTACTACCTTGCACCATCTCCTCCTATCTTACCACCCTTTCTTGCCCCGACAAATTTTATCCACATAAGCTCCTCTCTCCTTCCCTCCCTATGTACTATCCCACACGTATTTTCCCTTTTTCAACCCCCCCAAACCCCCACTCACATTTTACTGCAAAACCCACTTATATTCATCATGAACCATCTGCGTTTTTTTTCATTCTCCGCTTCTTTGCCGCGGGGCATCTCTCCAAACCCCCGGCCCACCCCCTTCACTGCTCATCCCACCTCCTCCTCTGCCTCATATAGAAATGTGCTAACCGTTTGTTTTTTGCTGTCCCTTTTCTCCCCCTTTAAAGTGTGCTTTTTGGAACCCGATCCGCTGCAACAAACTCACTGCTGTTCATGACCTGTTTCTCTCCAACCCCCTCAACCTCCGGGCCCTCACAGAAACATGTCCCCAGCCATCGCACCGCTTCCCTTGCGCCCTCACCATGGCACCCTACCTTCACCCACACCCCCGACCTGAGAACGGGCGGGGGAGGAGTCGGCTTATTCTCTCCCACATTGCACCTACAAGGTCATTCCCCCTGACCCTAAACTCACTTTCCCCCTCCTTTGAGGTCCAACCCTCAGACCTTTCGGCCATTTTATCAGAGTCGCAGATGCACAGACCCCCTGGCTCACCCCCCATTTCGGGATCTTTTTGCTGCCGGGCTCCCCATTCCTCTCTACTGAAATCCCACTCCATCATGGGTAAATTTTCAACTCCCATTGATGACCCCATGTCCCTTCTGCCTCACAGTTTTTTTCACAACCTTTTCTCTTGGCCTCTCCTTTACTGACTCCCCAAACCCCACAAGAGGGGAACCCTCTTTCTGGGTCTCTTATCTTTCCTAAATTTCTAACTTTCACTAATCTCCTTATGCTCTCTATGACCAAAACCTTACTCCTTCTTATCACTAATTCCAGCCATCTCAGGCAAACTGCTCCACACTTTCCCCAAATACCGCCCCATTAAAAATACTAAAAAAAACTCACAGTACCAACAGTCCCACTGCCCCCCAATCTCCTCCCTCTTATGTCCTGACCAGGCTTCAAACGTTACAAGAAACTCTCACAACCCCCCGGACATGTTGGTAACTCAACACCGCACCACCAAGTCAGACCCCCCAAAGCCTTGCACACGCTTCAGACTCCCACTGCAGCGATTTCCGGTGTGCTGACGGTTGGGAAAACGAAGCTACCTGCAGACTTTCCCACTACAAATTCCCCATGCTCAGGGACTTCCCACACCCCCCTTCCTGCGGCAAAAAAAATATTTCACCTCCCTCATCTCAAAACTACAAAAAACCCAAAAAAACCCGCCCTTTGACACCTTCCCCCCCTCCAAAGGTCGAGCTCGGGGGCCCAGTCAGGGGCCCCTTGTGCTAAAGACCTGGCCCTCACTTAAAAAGAAAAAAAAAAAATACCAGCAAATATATCTCTCCCCAAAATACCCATCCACCCCTTTCCCGACTTCCCTAATCTCTCTCAGCCCTTGCCTAGACAGGGAAGGTGTCCAGGCTTCTCCTTTCTGCACGCCCCACCACCTGCTCTACTGCCCCCCATTCCCTCCCACCTCATCCCGTCATTTCTCCAGCGTCCTCCTTAAACCTTTCTGCCATCTTAACCTCCCCTCTCTCTCCACGGGGTCTTTTTCCCTCTTTCCTTTAAAAACGCCATCAAACCCCTTTATAAAAAAGCCCTCTCTGGACCCGTCCCTGTGCTGCAATACCGACCATCTCTAACCTGCCCTTCCCTCCAAACTCCGGAACACTTTGGGCTACTCTCGCCTAAACCGCTATCCCTACTAACTCTCTTTTTGCCCTCTGCAATCAGGTTTCCGCACCCCACACTCCACGAAACGCCTTTTTAAAATCTCAAATGACCCCCCTAACAGCAAAACTCAAGGTAAAATACTCCTTTCGCTTCTTTGGATCTCTCGCAGCGTTTGACATTTTGGATCAAACCCCCTTTTCCTCACAAGCTCACGCCATTGGCCTCCGGGCACCCCTTTGCTTGGGTTTTTTTCTTACCTTTCTGATCGCTCCTTTTAGTGTCCATTTTCTGGTTTATTCCCCCTCTCCCCCTTGCTTTTGGGGGTTCCCCCAGGGATCATTTTTTTAGGGCCTCTCCTTTTTCACTCTAACAGCCCCCATTGGAAAAACCATCAGTAGTTTGGCTCCAGTACCCTCTTATGCTGATGACACCCAATTTTAAAAACCTCCCCCGGACATCACTCCGCCCGCTACAAAAACCAGTGACTGCTGGGCCCCTTCTCGACAAACATTCCTTTCCATCTGAAACTAAACCCACTTAAACTGAATTTTTTGGGCTTTCCGCCATCTACCAACCAACCCCACCCCGCTTTTTCTGTTTTTTATTGGTACCACCATTTCTCCTAGGGACAGGCCCACTGTTGGGGGTTTTATAGATTCTATCTGTCCTTCACCCCCTTATCCAATCCCTTCCCCCTCCGTACCTGCACCTCAAGAACACTCCGAATCCGTCCGTTTCTCAACATGGAAACAACTCAAACTTCCTTTTACTCTCTTATTCTTTCTCGTCTTGACTCGTAACTCCTGCTTATCGGTCTCCTCTCTGCAAACTCTCCCCCTTCAAACTGTCCTAAGCAGCAGCCAGGGGTATCTTTTTTTCCAGCCCTATACGATCCTCCTAACCCCGTTCAGTCAGCACTGGTTGCCCCTTCAGTACAGGAACAGTTAAAAAGCATTTACTGATAAAGCTCCCACAACCGCCCCCCCTACATCTCCCCCTCTCTCTGTCTACCCCCCGACCCCGCTCTCTCCTCTGAAAAGATTCATGTTACACTCATCAATCACCAAAACCCCCCATGCCCGTCCCAAATTTTACACGGCGGCACCAATTTTTGGAAAATGCTACCGCGGGCGATCAGGCCCTCACAACCCTCACAGTTTTAAGAGGGGCCCGAGAACAATCTTCTAATCTGGCCCACCAAATCCCTAAGCTACACCCATTTTTCATCCCCCAAATAGGGCACCAAGGCACTTATCTGTATATAATTACTTCAGGGTGCGTTTTCCATTTTTCATTAAACCACCCCCAAATTTTTGAAACAAGGCGGACCAGGGTGGCACTTCTTACCCTTTGTTTCCCCCCAACGCCTAAAAATTGTAAGCTCTAAAAAAGCAGGGGCCCCCCACACCTTTGTCTCATCTTAAGCATTTTTAATGTGTAATTCGTTCGTTTACCCCTTAATTTGTAAAGTGCTGCGGAATATGTTGGTGCTATAGAAATAAAGATTATTATTATTATTGTATAACTTTCTTTAACATTTATAATATATAAGCATTCAAACAAAACTATACATACTCAACTATCGCTGAAACTGCTGGTGTTGTCCACTTGGTTTTTGGTGAGCACATGACCAGAGCAGCCAGTCTGTGCCCATACCGTCCTGGGCCCAGCAGACCCTAAACCGTTTGACCCCCAGATCACAAAGTCCACAGCTATTTTTAACAGTGACTCTCTTTGTTTTTTTTTGGTAAACTGACATTTGTTACGAATTTTTTTAGGGAAGTTTTTTTTTAAAGTTTTACATTTTTACCCTTTTGCTTTTTTTTTTTGTGTGATAACTACACAAAAACCCCTCCCTGCAGTTTTTAAAGGAATTTTTTTAAACCTTTAGGTGTTAATCGTCCGACACCCAAATAATACAAAGTCCTTTCATCCCCCCAAAAAACTTTTTCACAAAATTGACTGACCAAAAGTGAAAAAAAAACCCCCTGTCTGAAATGTAACGGATAATATAATATTTTTTGGCACCTATCAATCACCTTGGTGACACTAATTGTGTATTCAAATTTAACTGCAAAGTAGATCACAACAAACTTGACGACCAAAATGAAAAAAAAATCTGCGAAAAGTATACGGGTATTAAAAGTTTTTTGGCACCTAAAAATACACCTGGGTGACTACAAATTTTCTGGATTCAAATTAACTGCAAGGGGCTCTATCAACACAGCTGGCCTGGGCCAAAATGAAAAAAACACGTATCTAAAAATTGTATACTGATAATAAAAGGTATTTTTTGGCACCTATCAACCTTGGGGTGACTACAAAGTGCTGTATATTCACATTTAAGTGAAAGGGTGCCTCAATGAACAAAGCTGTAGTGCGCCAAAGTGAAAAAACATGTATCTGAAATGATTCGGATAATAAAAGGTATTTTTGGCACCTTTCAATTCACCTGTGGTGACAACAAAATTGCTGTATTCACATTTAAGTGCAAGGTGCCTCAATGAACAAAGCTGTAGTGCGCCAAAGTGAAAAAACACGTATCTGAAATGTATTCGGATAATAAAAGGTATTTTTGGCACCTTCAATTCACCTGTGGTGACTACAAAATTGCTGTATTCACATTTAACTGCAAAGTAGCTCTATCAACAAAGCTGTACTGCACCAAAGTGAAAAAAAAACGTATCTGAAATATATTGGGAAATAATGAAAGGAAATTTTTGGGCACCTATCCCTGTGCTGACTACAAAATTACTGGATTCAAATTTTAAACTGCAAGGTGGCTCTATCAACACATCTGGTATGGGCAAATTTGTAAAATAACACCTATCTTAATTGTTTACTGATAATAAATGTGTAGTTTTGCTCATAAGATTGAGACCTGCAGTTACTAGAAAAGATGTGTATTCTATTATACGTTCAGGCTGCCCAATATCCAGGAAACTTTTCAATAGAAAACTGTTAATAAATAAAGCTAGTGCAGTGCAATGTCTACACTAAGTCTTGGTGAACTATATCCAGTATTCTTTAAAGAGCTTGTCTGTGTTCGCCCGCGGACCCCTCCCCCTCCCCCCGCTCCTCCCCGTGACTTTACAGCAGTAGATGCTCCTTTAAAATTCTCTACCTAACTACATAAAATCTTCAAATCTCTGATCTAACTAAGTTGTAAGGATCACAGCTAACAGTAGAGCTTTCTCTGTAAAGAAATAGAATAATTTCGCTGAGCTGTTTGCTGAGCTGTTTGGACAGAGGCAGAGCACACGTCCTACTGCTCTGAGACGCTGACAGACACTGATCATGAACAGGAAGGGCTGTTCTATGTAAAACGAGGTCATGTGATTTTTCCAGCCAATCGCAACCATACACATCCCAGTCATGACGTCGCACACACATCTCACCCTGCTCTATTCTGTAAGCTGATTTGCTGGCCGCCAAAATGACAGGAAGCGGCGAAAATGGCGTGATATTAATAGATTATGCACAAATTTTAACCTAAATTATCGCGTGAACTAAAAAATCCGATCAACGTAAATATTGTGCCGATTTCAACTTTGTCGATAATGATCGCTCAACACTAGTCACATGCCATTTCTTTGAAGTCCCCACTTCACAAACGGTAATGTTGAGGGAATGGCACTTGATCAACAGAGCCACTGATTGGAGCTGGCCAAAGCACAGGAAGTAAACACAGACTGGTAGACAGCGCCAGCAGCTTGAATATTGAAATGGCAATGAGCACAAAGGTGAGAATATATATTTTTTTGTTATTTTAAGCAGCTTTATCCTATTTCAATTTTGTCCTATTTTTTGAGGTCCTCATGGCTTACTGCAGAGGGTTTCCCCAATTTATGATCAGGTGACCTAGTCGTATGGGGATGTCATTGCATGGCTGCCATCGGCAGCAATTAACCCCTTCCCAACAATTGGCATAAGTTTACGCTATGTTCGGCAACGGGTTCATGCAAATTGCTGTGTATTTACAGCAACATGAGCATGTGTGCTTAAAATTAGAGCCCGCATGATCACTGCCTAGAACCAGCTGTAAGTTACAGCTGGGTCCTGCAGCATCGGTCACGACTGCCATTTACAGTGGAAGAATTGGGATTTTTGTTCATCTCGTTACACCTAAAATGGAATACAAAAAGGATCAAAAAGTAATGTAAATGCCAACGTGATACCAATGAAAACATCACTTCATCCCGCAAAAAAGCCCTAACAGCTCCGTATGCAGAAAAAAAAAAATATTATCAGAATACAGCGATGCATAAACAGTGTTTTACAAAATAAAAACACTTTTTTTTACAGTGCTACAACATAAAAAACTATACAAATTGGGTATCAACAATTGTATTGCCCCACAGAATAAAACTAACATGTTACATATACTGCATGGTAAACAATAATGTAAAAATAGTACAAATGGAACATCATCTCACCTTGCAAAAAAAAAGTCCCTCCATAGCTCTGTACACAGAAAAATAAAAGCGTTATGGCTTTCAGACTATGGCGATGCAAAACTATATTTTTGCTTGCTATCATTCTGTTATCTGGGACTCTTGGAGAAGGTTGCAAGGCCTATATCTATGGGGCATAAGTGGCATTCATTACCCAGATATCTATATATTTTGGGTTGTGAGTATACATTGTTTTTTTCATATGTGATATATTACATTGATGGAGGAATGTGAATATTTTTCACTGTATTTATTTTCAAGCATTGACTTCTTTTGCTGCAAACATCATAGATTTACCTCCTCTGTATATTTTACTATATCGGTGCCTGTCTTTTGTCTAGAGCTTTTTTACTGTGTAGGTGTAGCAAATTATCAATTATAATAGCTGGCTGTTTCTCTTTTTTTCTTTTTCTCCTTTATGAACCCACTCATGTGTGAGGGAGACATGTTGACTCGGAGTGTATATTGGAGTATATATTTAGATATTTGTTGTTGCCAGAGTTTTGTATTAGATATTGGGGATTGTTATCTCAATTTTGGGATTAACTAATACTCTTTTGACTGTAATATCATTACACTGGTTCCACCTCTTGGAGTGGGGCCAGTGTTGGGCTTGGTTAAGGATTTGTTCCCGAGTGGGGCCACCCTTTTCAGGGCCTTAGCCCCACTTTAGGCAGGGCTTTTTCAATGGTGTTTTGAGGGTACAGTAGGGTTAGCGTTTAGATTTTTGCATTTTTTAGATTATTTTATTAAAAGTTATATTTTATTTAGCTGGTTTATCCCCTGCACTTTTTACATCCTACCATTAAAAAAATTTGTAAAACACATCTGGGGTGAATATGCTCAGTACACCAATTCATTTATTGCAAAGGGGCTCTAGTTTCCAAAATGGGGTCATTTTAGAGGGTGTTAAGCTTTAGCAATTTAGGATGTCCGCAAACCTGTAACGGCGCCAAAAAATATGCTAATGAAAACCTAAAATACAATAGTTGCTAAAAACGGAAGAATCAGTGGAATCAATATTAAGTTGTGCTTCCCTGGTAACAGCTATTGTGTTCCAGTAAATAATGGATGACAATGGATGAAAATCTGAAAAAAAAGTGAAATTTTGAAATTTCACCTGCACATAGCTTTAATTCCAGATAAACATCTAGAGAGTTAACAAACTTAATAAATGCTGTTTTAAGTACTCTGCTGAGTGCAGTTTCAAAAATGGTGTCATTTATGGTGGTGTCTAACATAAAGGCCCCTCAAAGCCCTGTAAGAACCTCACTAGTCCACCCAAAAATTTGTATAGTAAATTTTCTTGACAATGGGAAAACTTGCTACTAAATTAATAACCCCCCCAAAAAAAGAAAGACATTCAAAAGATTATATCAATGTACAGTAGCTATATAGTAGATGTTAGTTTTAAACTATTTTGTGTGTTTTAAATATCTGTCTTACACGCAAACTTTTGTACTTTGAAAATGCCATATTTTTCTAAATGTTCACAAGATTTTGATATTTTTCACAAATAAACAAGGATTGTATGGACCAAACTTTATTACTAACTTAATGCACAATGTGTCATGAGAAAACAGTCTGTGAATCACATGGATAGGTAAAAGTATCAAAAAGTTATTCCCACATAAAGTGACACCTGTCAGATTACAAAAAGAGGGCTCTATCAGGATATACAAAACTAGGGGTTAAAGGGTCCCACACAGGGGCATAACTAGAATTTACAGGACCCCATAGCAAAATTAGGGAACACACATAGTACACTGCCTATAGTTACCCCCAAGGTCACACAAAAGGATCGGACCTTGTTCAAGATGCTGCTCTAAGAATTGAGCTGTTATTTACATTAGTCCATTCTGACATCTGTTTCAGAGCAAAGAGACACAAAATTCCCATCACTGAAACTAAGGACCGGCACCACCTGTCAGCAAAAGATGATGTCTTAAAGGAAGTGTACCATACTAAAGTATACACAGCAAGACAAACCTTAGTCTTAAAGAAACACCTCATGAAAAATTGGTTGTGTCATGCCTATAGCATGCCCTGGAGGAATAATGCATGACAAAGGGATTGAAAGAACACTAAGGGCCCGCCTACACGACAAGCATTTACAGTCCAATTTTTTTTTTTCAAATTCAATGCTTTATTGAACAATCAAAAAATAGGAGTTAACATACAGTCCAATTTTTAAGTAGATTTGGGTTCTAAAAAAACCTTAAAATTCCAACTGTAAAAGCATCCCCATAGACCTCAATTGAAAATTCCAATCCCAACATGGAGATGAATGGGACTCATTTTCTGACTGTGTGGCAGAAGAAAAACGCCCAAAAATCCACATCCTAAAACCACGTTGGACAACGCGGTTTTAGGATTTAAAATCCGGCAAGTATTTTGACATAAGCTTCTGTGTATTTGGAATTACTCTGTGTATCAGTTTTTTCCTAGACTTTTTCTTTAAAAGGGTAAAATTAAAAAACATATGAAAGTAATGTTGGATATAGTTGCTCTTGCATAGGTAAGCTGTACTATAGAAATAAATCTTTTAGGGTGCCAGATACTAGTGAAAAATAAAGTTCAAATATGGGGTACACTGCTTACTAATGTTACTCAAAAAATGTTTTCCCCAAATCTGTAAAGAACAAAATAATAACTAATGATTAGTAATATTTAGAAGTTTTATTATGAAGATTCAGGTTTTACTTAATATAAGTGTAGTGCAGTCAAAAACCAAAATTGCACAACTTTTACAATATATTTTGACCCCATTGTACACTACTATACATGTGAACACCAGATGTGATAAAATCGAACCTTTTCCCCGCCCTGTGGACACAAATGAATGTTATGTTCGGCTGCTAGTTCGGCACTGGACGTACATGATCTCACTGATACTGTCATGCACTTGCAAGATCAGTGGCAGCAAGGGGGCTGTAAAACAAGGCCTGTCCTGCAGCAGGCATGAGAAAGAACTCTGGTCCCAGGGGTTAAATTTGCCTTGGGGAAACCTATGACATCTAAAGTATTTGAGTGAGGAGTTGAGCTATAAGCAAAATACCTTGGTTGTGACTAATTCGTGGATGGGAAAATGTATTGAAACTTTGACAATACTAAAAATTTTGGGCAGTGCGTTCCCCCCACATCTATGCTTGCTCTGTTTGTGTATTGGTCTAAGAACCCTGGAGATTTGGTGGCAGCGGTGAGATAAACAGAGCACAGCACTATGGAACAGCACCCAGAGAGTGAGTACAGACACTGGATGGTACTAAGTCTTTTAAGAGAAAGCTTGTGAAAGGAGCCTGAGCTCTAAAGGGCTTTCTAAAGAACAATTAATTGGGCTGCTAGAGAAGCCAGCCAGAAGCCAATGGTGGTGTGGTATGAGGAAGAGATTGCAGTTCGGGGCCCTAATGCCACTCTGGGAGTACAAAAGGGAAGCCGCTGTCGGGAGCCAGCAGATAGAAGCTGACGTGAAAAAGAGGCTGAGATCCAAGCCAGAACCCAAAGGGAACCCAGAGCCTATAAGATTTCAGCCAGAAAACTTTAAACCATTTAATTAGGTAACTGGTGAGTGGAGGGGATCTTCCAGGACTTCAAACAGAAGTGCACACTGCTGGAAGTGCCCACCTCTGACTTGATAGTTTGTTAGTGGGGCTATTGGATGGTTGAGCCTACAGAAGCTTATGGGACTCTTGACATAAAGTAAAATCGGTACAATGAGACTATAAAACAAACTACTCTGCATTATTATGCAGTCACCCCAGACTCATATTGACCCCAGTTCTGAGAGCTCCCATGCACTGAGGGGGGGTTCTTTAAGATGTATACACATAAAATGTCCCCAGGCATGTCGCCGATGGCTGGAAGCAGAACAGGCAATTACCGTGGACAGTTTTATTTCCCAAACCTCTTCCAAATACGTTGAAAAAGGTACAGGAATGGAAGCCAACCACACGGATGAAGTTGCGGCCCTGGGTGATGAGGTGCTTGCAATCAAGCCCCAATGGAAGATGCTGCTGGAAATAAACTGCACCTTGCCCAGCTCCTAGGCCACCTCCAGTCCTACCATCTCCTCAAGGCAAGGGAACCATCTGACTTAGCAATCCTGGGGCCCCATTCTTCCATTCTCACCTAGAGGGACCTCTGAGAGGAAATGCTACTTTGGGGTGGTCAGCCAGGCCACTTACAGTTTAAGCTGCCCCATAAGAAAATTCAGGTGAACCTTGACCTGTCCCATCTCATAAACTCGATGTGCCTTTGAGGACAAGCTACCACCAACCCCTCCAGAATGGACTGCAGAAACTTGTCCCATGGGCTACGTCCTGGGTATACATCATACAGCCCCTAGCACAAAACTACTCAGAGCAAATAAAAATGCCATCTGCCCGGATGTCTTAATTAATGTTAACAAAGTAACTGGGTTTAGAGACACTAGGGCCTTCTTGACCATCCCCTGACCCATGTGTGGTTTCTTTGGAAGCAATTCATCAAGGCCCAGGAAAACTCCATTGAACTGGCAGACTGGCAGCGGGTACATGGCAAAATATACTGCCAGCTTCTGTATTAAGTATTGAGGAGCTGAGTTGGAGAGCCAGCACCTCTGAGAGAAGATTTGGACTTATGTAGTTTCTTAGAGTGTGGAGTTGAGCTGCGGCAAAAACCTCAAAAATATAAGCAAAAATACCAGTGGTGTGACTATTCTGTAGATGTAAAGTGTTTGATCCTTCAACAATAATACAGTTGGTTGGTGCTGTTCCCCGACATGCTGCTTGCTCTGTTGATTGTGTGTTGGTCATAAGAACCAGGTCACAAATGGGGTCCTTTAGGTAAGCTTTACTCATAAATCAAAACCGGTCTAAAAACTCTAACATCATTTTCCAATTTCTTTTTTTAAATTCAT